>JAOSYY010000015.1:11476598-11495468 GCA_025727935.1 Hebomoia glaucippe
ACTACTTTTACGCTGCGTTTAGATTTTAGCTCGCCATTATTATATACTAATATCTCGAACCTGCTTCTACCGGGTCTAATAGATAAATTAATTGCGACCAACAATATATCGGGAGTTTAAAATAAATCACAGAATAAAAGTATAAAATGCTTAAACGACCCCACCTCATTGCTGGATAACTCTAAAAAACGTTTTAAAAATATGACTTTTTTTTAGTCACGATCAAATTTTTTTCCGTCCCATAATCAAAGGTGTCATAACTATTATCACTAATTTTCGTCTTCGGGAGCAGTCCTCAATCACCTGTATATGTATACTAATATTATAAAGCTGAAGAATTTGTTTGTTTGAACGCACTAATTTTACGAACTGCCGGTTCGATTTGAAAAATTATTTCAATGTTGGATACTATTATTGGCAGGTACATTTAACGAGGAAGGCTAAAGGCTGTAATATATTAAAAAAAAATAGGGATCCTTATTAAAAGTCAAATAATGTAGGTCAAGGTGTAAAAATCGAGATAAACGCAAGCGAAGTCGCTGCCAGAACCCAGTATTAAATAAAACAACTTTAAACAAGAATGTTTGAATCTCAATATTTAAAATGTAACTGAAAATAGGAATATTAGATTTCGCACAGCTAAATTAAATTTTGAAATTCATAAATTATTTCAGAGATCTTAATCTCTTATTCTGTTAACTTAAATTAAGTATTGAATCATATGGAATTAATAACGCCCTGATTGTTATGCGATATTCGTCTTAACGTAGTTTGAATAGGAGTTATTATTGTTTGAATTTGATACAACAAAATATAAAAGTGGCCTTGTTCTGGAGCAAAGCCGCAAAGAAAGTTCTTAAGGTTTAATTAAAAGAGCATCGCGATTACACCTATATTAGTTACAATCAGAGAACAGAAAATATATGGAGGAGAACTCTTAAATTATTTACTTTTTTTTATAAGCCAGAGTACAATGTTATCTTTATTTTTTTATGCGATAGGAAGACAAACAAGCAAATAGTTATATTAAGCGATTCCTATCGCCCATCGACACCTCTAAGATCAGTAGATCTAGTGACGCGTTGCCAACCTTAAGATCTTATTTTATTTTTATTTCGAGTATTGGGAAATTCATAGACTGAAATCGAAACGCGTATAGCACTTCACGACTTTTCCATCTATGAACGGTGGTACGTGACCCGGACGGAAATTATAAATTATTAGGAGATCCTCCCACCACATTTAATAATCGAAATACCTGTGTCTTTGACACTTGTTTCCTTACAAATTATCAAAAAATCCATCTTTAACCGTCAAGAATATTTAAAGAGCTGAGTTACTTTTCATCTAAAGTATACATACTTCTAGGCTTTTAGACACATACATACATACAAAGGGTATGCAGAGACTGCGGCTTTCTACCTGTTACAATCCTCATAAACTGCTCGCTTCCTCTCCTCCCATTAATACTACACACGCTCGTCGATTCCGCACACTTGTGTTGACTATTCCCACTTTGATCCCCGAAATATAAACAAACTGACTAAATTATGTTCGGCCTCATAGTTAGAATTTTAACTTTTTAAAAATCTCTGAAAAAACATAAAATATTCGGCACTATCAAAACATTTCAGAGTATTTCTGTATTGAAACGAAAATCCCTTATATCTAGACAAACTGCAACAGCCGTTGATTTATAAAATATCTCATATCATAAACATTATCCAAAAACGTTCAGCCAATTCCATTTCGGGATTTCCCCGATCGCATTTATACACCATGCAGTTACATTTTAAACCCGGATTTATTTTGAATCTGGCTTTCATAAAATATTTGAAAAAGCCGTCAAAAGATTTACATTTTATAGATTGGACGTTTTTGTAACGGAAATAGTTTCTATTCTCGATGTTAATGACACGGAAACTATTAACTTACGCAAAATATTGGTGGTTTGGAATTTAAATAGCTTCGCTTTGTTTACAGGGTGTTTGGGGACTGCTCTCGAAAACGGAGACAGGTGATAGTACTAATGACGCCTTTGATGAAGTGAACAATAAATTCAATTTGGACTACAAAAAATCATTTTTTTTAAATGTTATATTAGCATTATTTCGCTCCATCTTGTAATTACAGCTAAATGAAACGATAGTTTCATAAAAAATACATTATTTTACTTGAAAAAGAACCGGCAATGAAGTATGATAGCAAAAACAGCTGGACTAACATGACGGAGCGAAATAACGATGATAAAACTTTTTAAAAGTATGATTTTGATCCCGTCATCAAAGGTAGTACTATCACCTGTCTTCGTTTTCCGAAGTAGTCTCCAAACACTCTGTATAGTCGTAAATAGTGAAATTAACGTAGCGAACACCTGGTCAATTATAAGAATATGTAAGATAAATGATTTAAATCTTTGTTGAAATAATTGATTAAAAATATTTAGATGTATCTGATTTGAAAACATATGTGAAGCATTGTATATTGAACAATTCGAATTTCCAACTGAAAATACGCGTGTAATAAACTCGATTTATGTCTGTTTGTCTTCTAAACGAATTGGCTAAATTTTGTTAAACTCTTTTTTGTTCAAATGCGGTATCCGGAAAATCTTTACTACTTTTTTTTGTCAGAAGTTACTCATAAAATGTTTGTAATACCTCAATGTATTTCTTGTCCCATAGTTTTAACAACGCTCGGTATATTAATGGTCTTGTCAATGGGATGATATAATTATTATAAATGTTCGCCGATTGGAGATAAAATGTTATTATTCGCTGCGTAGGAACTTATTGCTAAGATTCGCCCTCCGGTAATTGCAATGTACTTGTTCAATTTATGTTCTGCCTTAAAGTGCTCTTATCTCCATTACTTTAAGCTCAATGGCTGACTACTTAATTGTATATTTTTTGTATGGAATTCAATAACAAAAAGCCCACGGCGCCAGCCACTTTACGGGCTTGGACAACGACGACAATTAAAATATATTATGTAGTAATTTCTAAAATCAAAAGCAGCTGATATGAAATAGATACACTGAAGTGAAAATATAATTTTCATATAAAAGTTTGTCCCCATGAAACTTATAAAAAAAAAACCAATTTTTTGTTTGTTTGTTTCTTCTGTTCAATACCCAAAAACACTAGACTGATTTCGACCGACCTGTCAATGTCATTTATTTACCTAGGTTCGTTTACTTCATAACCTGTATAAAAAATCAATTCGTATAATAAATCTGTGTCATTCATTTCTTTAGCAAGAGAAGTTTAGTATTACTTGCTCAATTGACACAAGTTTGCTTATATGAAGTTCAACGGAACTACAGAACCGAAAATCATAGGGAAATATTTCATCTTAATCAAAATTCGTCCAAGCGTAGCCAACTTTATTAACACGCCATGTTATAACTTAACGTCCTTAATACCGAGCAAGTTTGCGAAGAGCTTGACATAATATTAGTACGTTGGCGGGCCGCAAGTATGATCCAAAGTTAGCAGACGCTAGATCAATTGTTACCTAATTTATACCGCAATTTCCCCGCAGATTTCTGTCCACAATTTGACCTTTATTTATTACTGATATTCGAAATACAGCTCATTATATTAGGGCTAACTATGTAATGACAAACTTTATAATAATGCTTAGTGGAACCGCAGTCATAAGAAATCTCTAAAACTTATCAACCAACCAAACTAGTACTAATATTAATATAAAATCTTTACCTTTTCTAGTAATAGTTTAAATTGCATTAAGTACTTATTTGAACAGTGAAAATCTTATCAAAACATGTTCCATCGTTTAAAAGTATAGTAACTATACGATGACAAAAAATTGGATTTGTTTCTGAAAATGAAATGTCCTTTGATATAAAGATCACAGCTGTATGCGATAATAGTTCTTTGAGATCCACTATCAAAGGCGTCACAGCGACAAGTTCAGTCGTTATATTAACAAAGGCTTTACGTAAAAAGAACTGGCTTATAATCATTCTTCTAGAGAGGTACTTTATCATATCTCTCTCAATTTTCCCTTTTCAATGTATCGTCGGATTTTCCCGAAGCACGTTTGTAGATGCAAAGCTTTTTTAATAAGACGGCCTACCCTTCGCCTTGAGGAAAATGTCAGCAATCTGCCGCAAAATCCTACTTTATTGTTATTGTACCGCATTTATTCGAGGCTCTACCCAAAGATATAAACCTGGGAATCGGTTGAAAGTAAATAAAGTGACTGGCCGGGTGGCTTTGTAGCTGAGATAACAATTATTTGGTCTTTTATTGTACGCTTACCGAACCAATAAAACGTGTGCTTGTCAGTAAACTACCTTCCAGCTTTGTTAAGGAGGAAAGCCTTGTAAACTTATGAGATTTTGTTTTGTATCTATTTGCCGTATACATAGAAATAATATATAAGTTTCCTTTTATATGAAATTGATAAAATCATAAAAATGCTAATAAAACTGCTGAGAATAGAAGATATAATATGTTAACATGTAACTTATAGATTTTTTATTATCATTAGATTGATATTACTTTCAGCATTTTGATAATAGTATAAAATTTATAATTAAATTCTATATTATTAATTAGTAGAAGTTTAGACATCCAACTAATTAAGTTAAAGTTAAAAGTCGTGTCTTTAGAAATCAGATATTCTTTGAAACTTTCAGCGCCTGTCACAATTTTTTTGTAATTCACGTTTTTTAAGCTGTGTATCAAAAAATAAATAACATTTTGCCTGTTATTTCTTTATTTTTGCTTTATAATACGCACGTAAACAAAATTAGTGTCTTAATAAAATCACAAAAACTCACATTAAAATGTCGAATATATTAAATCAAACCAATTTATTACAATATTCAAGTGAAACACGACCTCACCCATTGACATTTGATCACCAAAGGAAACTCATTTCGAGCACCCATTCAAATCAATTTCGCAACGAAGCTCACTCGACTTGTTATTTGAATTCCTCAAAAGGTTCGCTACTAAAGAATTATAAAAATTAAATCTTAAAAAGCACCTTACATTTTATTCACCGCTCATCCTCTCCAGACGTGAACGAGTACCGATGTTCACTGCAAGATTTCCCTGACATAAGAGCTTGCAACATGACTAAAAGCTTACTAGACACGCTACGGAAGTTTCACTGCATTCTTTCTGAAAGATAACTGATATTTTTATCATAATTTATGGAAAGGAGACAATCATTTCCGTTTAAACACATTTTTGAATTTATCACAAATAACGGTATACTTGTAATATACATGTTATTTTGACTTCATATTTTCTTTGATTTTAATTTAATGTTTTATATTATTTTGATATAATTGCCTAAAAAGTCGTGGGAAAACATATAAATTTATAGTAATTAACTTATATTAACGCAAAACTTTATGAAGACATAATTGCTAAATTAATTTGGCAGGCGTTAAAATTTTTCAATTATTATAAACAAACATTCGGACGCGTAATAAAAAAAACGTATTTTACAATCGTAAATTATTTATATAAAATCCAGTAGGTTTATATCAACAATATACCTTGTAAATTAAAAGAATTTTCGTGTTCAATTCCAAAAAACAAGTGCTTTTCAAGTGTAGATGTCGGCGTTGAGATGTTTTTAGTTAAGCCAATATTGGCTATTTCGACACAAATCAAATCTTGGTGATTTAGTAGCTAAATAATAGAAATTTTATCTTCGTCATCGTGTCTATAATGAAAATTAATTAATAATTTAATATTCAGTGCTACGCAGTGTGTTCAATACTTTAATATAACATTATTAACATCAGTGACTAGAATTTCATTGCAGTTTAAGGATCAAAAGAATATCACCATAGGGGAGTGGAGATACATACCTATAAGATTCGTACGGGTTTCATTCCCTCGCTATGTTTAAATAATTAGCTTAAGCGCTTAAAACGAGGGTGGAACTTGCTTACGATGCATTTAAAATTTCCTAATGAATGTTTAGATTGGACATAGAATTCGCTTTATTTGAATTTAGATTAAGAGGGCTTATGGGACTGTTTCTTTGATATCACATGTGTTCAAACTAAAATTTCCAATTGCATCTTAATTGATGTACCCACTACTTTGAGCGTGGAGTTTCGTTTGCTTACTTATTAGAGTTATACATAATATTAGCATGAAGCAAATGTCTTTGTTGTTTTGTATATATGCGAGTATATAAAATTTTCGCACATGAATTCTGATATGAAAATTTTGTAGTCAATTCTAAATTTAAAAAGCATTTTTTACGTGTTAAATTTACCCACGTCAAAATTATTATTCTTCGTTGGGAGTCCGTTTTACCTGTATTTAATACTTTTATTCGTTTTCGGTTCCGTACACTCGACAAAGGTGACAGTGTCAAAGATTTTTTATAATCTGTCAGCTAACTGTCAACTTAACAAAGCCGCTTAGCAGCTGATTAAAGTAAGACATGTAAAGGGTGCCATTTGTGGCCATTTTTGATATTATTGTTGCAAATGTGGATTATATTTTTAAAGGCGCAAGTGAATAGAGAATCTCGACATTTATTGTAACATTTTAATTATAACCAAAGGGTTGTATGCTTTGTTAGTTTTGAATTGCACCTTTGAAAATAACTTTACAATGCTATTGTGAGTTAAATTTAACCCCATGAAAAAATATGAAATTAACACAGTTCTTTCGACAGTTGTAATCTGTCATCTATCTGAAGCAGAGGTGGTCGACCTAGATGGATGTTCAGACCACATCGAAGACGTCCTAAGGCAAGGTCACGTCAAAAGTGTGAGTAATCAGCGAGAGTGTATGAAAGCATTAAAGACAGTCCTAGAAGCGAGAGAAATGTGTGGGGATCGTGGCAAGTTGAGAGCGGAAAAAAGGCGTGATTGTATGTATTATGTAATTGATCTATTTTAAGCTAAAACATTGGAACGGGAGTTGTTTCAAATAGTAAATAACTAAATTATAAAGTGATACATTGCTGTAAATGTTTATAAGGCTTGTAGACAAATGTAAACTATGAGAGTAACGTTTTGGGACTACGCCTTCTCTAATGCCCTATGGTGTTCTTCATTCTTTTTTCATATCTTAGGTATATTATATGGGCAAGAATGAGTAGATTAAAATGTTATGCATTGGAAATTTTTCGAGTTAAATGACGCGTTAAGGTTGTAGTTCGTAGGAAAACTCAGCGAGATTGCTACATACGGATAGAATATGAAATTTTGTACAAACACGATCTCTCATCTGTGAATAGTTTATGCAGAATCCAAAATCCGCAGCATCGTGGCGTGATGCATTAACCTCCGTCAGTGGGCTTAGCACAACTACAAGGGTGACAATCGTTTCCTTGTAACTGGGATGTTAATAAAAATGACGCCTAACACAAAACCGTTTATTCTCATACCTGTTATACAAAATATGAATAGATAGTAAATAATATAATACGAATAGTTTATTTTAGTTGGTAAGTTAGTTATTGTAGGAATTCAAATAAATTCTATACATCAATGAAAATTGTATTAGTAAACATTGGTCTATATCGAAAACCAGTGCATATTTTATTAAGGTATTTAAAATTTAAAATATTTATTTCTAAATCAATTCTTTCCTACATATTTATTTGTGATAAATTTCAGTGTAAAGATATTTCGATTCTCTTTGCGCTTATATTGATCTCTTGATTTCTTTATCATTTATCTATGCAATTTACGTGATCTATAAAATGTGAATATCCATAAAAAATATAGAATATGGTTGACACAGCACATATCCCTCCGGCATGTCTACTATCCGACGGAGGATAATACGGGGATTTTTACGAAAATCTTTCCTAAGCCAACACTAAAATGCTTAAAATTTAAATTAAAATTTAAAGAAAAAAGATCGCGACGTGGAACATGTAGAATTCGCTTGTTTTATCGTTATACATAATCCTTGTTTAAGCTTACCCTTCTCATGTAAAGATTAATTTGCTTAATCTTCATTTTAAGCATATTTAAGAGTAAGTTGGAATTTCCACGTTTTTTGCTACAAGTTTTGTTAATTAGACACGAAGGTATGATAAAAACGTGTATATTTAAAGAAATACAATTTTTCTGTAAAACATAAAAATAGTTACTTACGTTCTAATTTTAAATTTTTAAAAACACGTTTGATATCCGCAAATGAAAACACGACTCAAATGCTCTGTATTTTAAGATGATTATATTTACATCATAAATATTTTACTGTCGCACTACACGGCGAATACACGTCATAAAACTAACATTAATACACGAACAAGTCGTAAAAACACTTGCTCCAATTGAAGACAACATTGTTATGAATTTTAATTTAGATATACGACTCATAAAATACAAAACGTAAATAATATCCTGAAACATGAACTGCAATTACAGTACAAGGAATTGGGGCAGACGTAATTACGAAATTGCTCTTAATTACGCTCCAACATTACGTATAGTATAAAAAAAATAAATTACATGTTAGTCTTTTAAATTATTTGACTTGTAATATATATATTTCTTGCTTTTCTTGTCACGAAGTTTTCTCATAAACTTTGATGGTGCGATGCTTTTGGCTTCAATCACGGGAGTTGGGAGTCTTGCGTGTGCTAACAGACCTTGTAACGCTTGAAATACGAATGATATTAGCGACATGGATAGCACAATGTTTATGGGATCAAAACCAATTGAATGGTGATGGTATGTAGTAGCTGAGTAAGCCGTTCCACTCACTCCGTAACCACTTGGCGCATAATAATTGCTGAAGCTTCTAGAACTATCGGTTTCCTTAAAACCAACTTCAGTAAATGGTGGTTCTATTTGAAACTGTGATCTTCCAACAGAACTTTCTTCTACAGTTTTGGTAACATTCTTAGCTTTGATATTCAATGCTGGATACGAATTCAAATTTCTCAACTTCTGCAGAACTTTCTGTGCGTTCGTCTGTATTTTGTTCAGTAAATCGTTAATTTTCAGGCTTTGCTCGTTTATCACTTTCGTGATAAGGTCTTTGATTCGGATTTTTGACAAGATGTCCCGGATTTCCGGTTCCGTTTTCACGTTGATGATGAAGATCACGAAAATTATAACCGATAGTAGCGTCATTGCTAATATGGTTTTTGAGTATAATTTTACGACCATGAACGCGTTCGAAATCTGTGTATCAATGATTTAATGTTCCTACATCTTGGTTTTATAAGGAGTATGTCGGTTCGTTGGCTTTTATAACAGCTTGTCACTTCAGGCAGATATCAGATTCCCTTGACATTTGACCTAGCTGATCATAAGCCATTTCTCTATTGTTTGGAGAAAGAATGGGGGACATGTCACGGTGATTGAACGAAGACGCTTTAGAATAATATGACTAAATTAAGCTCGCGGCTTTGTTCGTGTGTAAGACATTTGCGTTAATTATAATTCGTACCAGGAGCAGCCAACTCATTAGGTTAATTTATTCAGACATTTAAGCCTATTTTCTGTACCTTCCGCGAATAAGATTAAAATAATATGTATTGTATATACAAAATAGGATTTTTTTTTAATTCGTATTTCTTAACTTTTCGTATCTATAGTGTGGAGTTAAAGATAGTATTAGATATTGATTAAAATTTTGATTTTGATTTTTCATTATATAAATATATTATATATTTTTCAATTTATTCCTATTATAGTAATGTTAGATTTAGCTACAAGTAAGATATATACACAGGTGATGTATGTAATTTAGTACTAAGTTAATTGTATGTATCTAGTTGGTAAGCCTTAACTCTAATAAATAAATAAATAGAAGGAAAATGATATTATTACGTAGAGTCGTAGAACTTAAAAAATAACTCGACTACAATCTATTGTTTTTAGAGCATTTCACAAATATATCTTTTGAATACAATAAGTTTTGTTAAAGGGTAGCTTTTATAGTTATTAAAATAAATAAGATAATTTGTTTCGTAGGATAAGTTGCTTGTAAGATAACTGCGCAGACACATTGTAAAAAGGGACATCTATCCAAAGTACATTGAATACTTTTGATTCTAAACGTTTAAAAGTTTTGTCAATAAAAATCCATGTTACTTAATAATGCTAAGAGATGGCGTTGTAGTCTTTATGCGCATAGGCATAATGCGTTTCGAGACATCTAGTGGTGTTTATTGTCACTATTAAATTGTGATTTATATATAAATTATCATAGTACACTGCAGATGGCAGTTATCTTATATTACCGATGTAGAAAAAAATAACCTAGTTAGCATAATAAAAAATTGCACCGATTCCTTAAAGTGCCCTGCTTTTATTCTTTCTATGGTAAAGAAGATCGAATTCCTATCTAAGTATGGATGCTAGTTAATCAGCTTTCTAGTGCACATCCGCAATTTAGTTTTTTTAACATTTTCCATTTAGATTTTTTCTTAAGTATTAGGAAAAACGTAAATTATTCATCAGATGGTAAGCGGTAAGCGTGTTCCTCTGCGAATGAATCAATCTGACAATAAACTGACTATGCAAACGAGATGTTTCAGAAATGTCTAGAAAATTATACCAGCCAAATAACTAATATATGGGATATCATAGAATTGAAGATAAACAAACAAACTTTATGCCAATCGCTATCTTGTGATATGAGACCGTTGAATACTCAAAGATGTGATTTTTCGTGATGTGTTTATTAAGAATTTTTTTATGATTTACTATAGCTTATAATAATCATTGTTTAAACCTTTTTTTACAGACTTATTAACGAAAATTTATATATATCAGCCACTGCATGGAATGTGAAAAATAGAAACTATATTACTTGTGGGGCGTTTGAAGGCAAGGGGCTTTGAAGGAAAGGAGTCAATTCTTTGGGATCTGGATTTTCACGCACGTGGTCATAATTATAAAAATCTCTAATTTTGTTAAAATACTCACTTGGCTATTTGACGTGTCGTTGCAATAACCAAAAATCCCGTTAAAAGACAGTTGTGGCTTTTATGAATGTGATTTGTAAACAATAATTCAGTAAGTGTTCTATTGCACTGTTGTGGGTTGATAATTTTAAAAATAAGGCCGACGGTTTCTTCTAATATATATAACTTAATACTTAGTTTTTCTACATAGTCTCTTTACTCACCGAGTCCAGCGATGTACCAAGGCATTCAAAAATTGTTTTGTCTTAATCCTGAAAAAAAAACCTTTTTTCTTTTCTCTTTCTCACTACTTTTTGATCCAGTCTCTTATACATAGAGAGATTTTATTAAACTGTCATGTTCTTTATGAATACAAAAAGTTTTCTGCAAGCTGTTATATGTATATAATTTGAGAATTTTAAACCCGGAGTAAATAGGTATTCAACCGTATAACCGCAATATCGGTATTCTCATTAAAACCCTAAGTAAATAAGAGTTTATCTTGATGCATAATTAGAGATGAGCGGAAGGGACGCCCGCTACAAAGTGGGTAGAGTCGCTACAAATGGCTGATCCCTGATATTAATTCCTTTTTATGTAGACATTTTTAACAAAGGAGTTAATTGGATCACGTCAAGACAGGAGAAACTATGGAGAAGTCTGCAGCGTTGAATATAAATATGGAATAATGAATCTTATATCAAAATCTCTTATCACGTTTGTTCGGAATAAATTTCGTAACTACTTGACAAATTGTAAGGAAACTTGGTCACTATGTATAATTTTAATGATTTTTGTAGGAATTTATATAAATAAGTAGTATTAAGGTTTAATTGTCATATTGTGTGTGTTTACATGTAAAAAAATAAAACAGATTTTTATTTATGATTAGTTTGTATAAGTGAAAAGTTTGTATAAGTGGGGAATTTTATGTTTTGTCTGTTTGCAATTCAGAGCTGTTTGAAGACAGTGGTGGTTAGTTAATGATTTTTGATCGGCGATAAAGTCATATAAAAGATGTTTTTGGTAGTCAAGATATAATTCTCTACTTAGATAACTCCAAAACAAGATGTACATAATATATACTTGTTTGTATTTAAAAAAAGTTATTTAAATTACATCACAATTAACTATGTATGTAAATAATGTTCTAGCTATTATCAGTTGAGTTAATCATTGGGCGTGAAAGATATCTACGAATAAGGAATAATGTACAAGTTAAAATTAATATGTATTTACAGGAAATAAAGTTGCTTTTTCAATAACTTTTTGTTTCGATGTTTTGACGGAGTGAAACTATTATAACGAGGTGAGATTTATTAATATATATTAAAAACGTTAATTTAAAATTAACATATTGGAATTTTTGATTCTTTCAGGTAAGATGAATCGTCTTTGTTGTAACTATAATACCGCGTCATAATTAATTCGTATTACAGTAGATAGGATCCGGGATATAATTAACAATTTTTTTCAAATTTCTTCTATTTGTCTATGAGTTTATTCACTAATAACGACAAATTGGCTGGATGATTAAAATAATGTAACAATTTGATTACATGTATTTTCTATTAACCTCTAGCTTAAATTTCATTAAAAACGGTTCATTCCATCAAACCTTATATCCAAGTACTAGATTAATGCGTTTAAAAGATTATGATAATGAAATTGACGTACAGATATTCACGAAGTACTGATAGATACTTGATTAAGACTATTTACGATACGAGAAAAACTAACGGGAACGTAATCACTGTGCGCCACTGGATACATAGTGGTATAAATTTTTAAATATTTATCACTAATTAATCCCAATAACACAGATTTAAACATATAATATCTTCTGGTATTTGTGACCGTAAAAAAGATAGCTCATAGAAGTATAATAACAGGGATAAAAACAGTGGCAGTAACAACTAATGGGTATGTAATTTATGTTTGTCATGAAAACAAAAAATAGCCGTAGACATATATAATATAATAAATAATCTGCTCAGTATCAACTAGCTATGATAAGATCGGTAAACGTAATCCTGCGTTTTCAATTTACCGCCGGCGCTTCGGTTAAAAAAATAATTTAAAATGTAATTAAAAAGCGGCATAAATCCTT
Source organism: Hebomoia glaucippe (assembly GCA_025727935.1). Taxonomy (NCBI): domain Eukaryota; kingdom Metazoa; phylum Arthropoda; class Insecta; order Lepidoptera; family Pieridae; genus Hebomoia; species Hebomoia glaucippe. Next base: position 11,489,593 of record JAOSYY010000015.1, read on the forward strand.
CAACCACGCCTCGTGAATAAATACTCGTAATAATAAAGTTCAAATTTTAATGACTTATAAACTGCAGGTTTATTGGGGCACTCCGATAATTGGTTTAGTTTCCGTGATAATTTCAGTAATTGGAGTAAAAAAAGATGTATGTAGCAACCTATTTAGTTTTGCAAGAAATATATGTCTATACAATATCAGATACTGACATCATCATCCTTTCCACTATCTCTTACTAACTTCTGCTTGCCTGGTACTTGTCTCATAAAATTATTCAATATATCTAGTGCTTTACCAAGACTATGTTTTTACAATCCTGGCATTCTTTTACATTATTACTATGGTAGGAACCTTGAAAGCCCTATATAATAAATATTTATTTATAACGCGGCCAATGAAATTAGATTATTAATAGGAGAAATAAATTCGGTCAATCAATGGTATGCTTTGAGACACCTCTTACTGACTTCTGCTTGCCTGGTACTTGTCTCATGAAATGATTGAATTTTACATGATAAAAAGGAAAATTTATTTATAAAGAATATTTATTTATAACACAGCCAACGAAATAGAATGAATGATAAAAAGAGAAATAAATTTATCAATCAATGGTATGCTTTGAGACACCTCTTACTAACTTCTGCTTGCCTGGTACTTCTCTCATAAAATTATTGAATATATCTAGGTGCTTTACCAAGACTATTTTTTACAATAATGGGTTTCTTTTTACAATATTACTACGATGATAAAAAGGAGAAATAGCTTTTGAGACACCTCTTACTAACTTCTGTTTGCCTGGTACTTATTTCATAAATTGGCCAAATCTGTCCTGGTTCGTGAGTATAGTAAAAACAAGAGCAAAGTGCATATTTATAATAATACATTTTATTAGCTATATTCATTATTTTTTTTAAAGATTAAGGATTGCCATGATGATGATGGGTAAGTGCAAATTAAATTAAAAATTGTTCATTTAATTCTAACTTTAGTTTAAGCCATTTCCGTAAAGAGATGTAATTTTTTTCACAAACTTAAATACGTGCGTAGTCTCCTATAAATTAGGGTTTTTGAAGAACCATTATATTATTGTAGTTAATTCTTGTATATAAGATACTTAAATTCCTTGAAAATCGCAATAAAAATGTTCTGTAAAACATACATCGAAAAATAAAACAATTGTAATTCGTCAAAAATATTTATTTTCTTAAAGTTCTTACAACAAAGCAGTTGTTTAAAGAAAATTCAAAGCATGCAAAATAATTATGAACTTAAAACTAGAAGACACAGTATACTTATAGTAACAAGTTTTCTGCTACGGGTATTAAGAATGCAGACAGCCGTTACATAAAACAAAAAAGACAAATCCTAAACTCAAAATTATGACTTCTAGAAAAAACATGAATAAAATATTGGAAATGGAAACAAAAAAAATCTTAATGTAGCTAGTTTTCAAATTTTATTTTTAAGAGTTTGGTGCAGTGTATCGTATTGGCAAGACTATGAGTGGTTAGCGTTGGCTGTGGCGGCCGCGACGGTCGCGTTGGTGACTGGTGGTAGCGGCACCAGCAGGTCAGCTAAACGTCCCGCCTCACGAAGCCCAGACAGAAAAGCTCCGTGGACTGTCGCCGGGTAGTTACGCATAGTATGTTCACCTGTGAAATACATTAATTTATTTAAAAAAGTTGCAATTAAAAAATTAAAAATTCCTTGTCTCTCCTAACGTAGTAAAGTTTATTTAATTAAATAATTATTTAGAGTCAGTCAATTTAAATTTAATCGTACTAAATACCACAAATATAGACGATAGAGAGAACCTATAGTTTATCAAAATCGTTAAAGCCGATAAGTGCTTAAGTATAACATACAGGCCTATAACATAACGGTCCTAGAAGTAATTAATTTCAATTATCTGTTTGTCCGTTTGCCCCCGGTAATAATTTTTGCATAGTATCCTTTAATCCGATTATAAAATGAAAATAGCTTACCGGCAAAGAAAAGCCTATTCTCCCCTGAAGCGTCGGGTACTGGAGCCGCTAAAAGGTCATAGTCAGCGCCGGAAGAACCCACCGCCACAAAGCTGTACGACCCACGAGCGAACGGATCGGCACGCCATCTGCATCATACACCAGATTATCACAAATAATCAATAATTATTAAAACGAAATAATAAAATCTTATCCTAAGAATATTATTAAAGCGAATAAAAGTTTGTAACACCTGAATTGCTGAACCGGTTTTGATTGATTACGGGCTACTTTTTTGGACTATAAATGTTTTTTTTATTCTCTTTTAAACTATTGAAATTAGGGAGTAATTACTAACTAATCTAATATATAAAATTCTCGTGTCACAATGTTCGTTTCCATACTCCTCCGAAACGGCTCAACCGATTCTTATGAAATTTTATATGCATATTCAGTAGATCTGAGAATCAGTGAGAATTTATTTTTCATCCCCTTAAATTATAAGGGTTGTCCATCCCTAATATTTAAGTTTTATTTTTAATTTTTTTTTATTTCTATTTATGATATAGCATATAAAAATACAATTCCAAATTTTCACCCCTAAACAATCAACCACTAATTTTTAATCGCATAATATTTAGGTGGCCAAAACGAAGTTTGCCGGGGCAGCTATTTTAACTGTCTATTTTCATAAAACTTTATACTAATTGTAAAATTCAGGCGCGAGCTACCAGGACGGCAGCATGGCACGAGTGTTCTCTACCAAATGTTACTTAGAAAGTCAAATGCACTAAAGATTCCGTAGACACATAAAGTTTGTGTCAAGCCGATTACCACACAATTGCTTGGACGCAAATGTGCATCGCTCTACTTTATGTAGCTCGCACAATGCGCCTGAATTGCGATCCGCATACAAAAACATACATCAGACTATTCTTGCGAACGTCATACATTATGGAGGGCTTCCAAGATAGAATAGAAAACGTACGTCCTATACGCATGCTTATAGTAGAAAATGACTGATAATATTTCAAACTTAATAGTCTCGGACTTGATGTGGGTGCAGCAATGTTTATTTCTGTCAGTATCGTGCAAATTGAAAAAAATAGTCAGAAGAGTGTGATGTATTCAAATTATCAACATTGAGATTAAATATATAGAAAAATGTGTGAAAATACCAAAGTAGTCTTGTCGTATATAGTAAAAATATAATTAAATTTACGTATTATTTTAAACCATTAAATTGATTTCCTTTAAGAATTCGGGAGAATACCTGTGTTCAGAACACAATAAAAAATAATTAAATAATACAAATTTAAACAATATTATTTAGTTCAATAAAAACACTGATCAAAATAATCCCAAAATTATCAGATTTTATCGAGATCCTGTACTCACCTGGTGACGACACACTCCTTGGGTTGAGGAACGGCTGCGTGGCCAAAGATGCTCTTCAGCACGGCGATGCACCTGCCCACGATGACGTCATCAGTGACGTTCTCCATCACGGCGGCGGCCTCACCAGCCACCAGCGCCAACAGAACTGGCGCGCTATATAAGTTCCAGAATAGGAACAATTCACCTACAGAAGAATTGATTAATAACGAAAATTCATACTTATACGAATGTTAACCGATTAATAATGCTTTTATTTGTTTATTTACTAAATTGTTATCATCCTGACAGTTCATCTATACTAAGCCAGATTCCTGACGCCCATGGGCATCTCTAAGATCAACAGATCTAGAAAGTGCGTTGCCAACCTTAAGGCTTTAGACATGTTACATCGTATGTATGGTTTTTATGCGATAGGAAGGTAAACGAGCCTACAGTTCACTTATCTTAAGCGATTTCTGTCGGCCATGGACATCTCCAAGATCAGTAGATTTAGAAGACGCGTTGCCAACCTTTAGACCTTAGCTATATTATGTCATTTTGACGTTGTCACGTTTTGCTGCCGGCCTTACGTGTTTTTAGTGACGTTCCACTTTCAGCCTTATTAATATTAATAATAATAGAATTAAACGGTTAAAGTGTATATTATTTAAAGCACGGATTAGTATCAATGACATTATACAGCAGATTATGTGCTATTGTCTCCTAATACAGTATTTATCATAAGAAGGCTTTGACGTGGTTGGCGCGCTGTGAATATAAAAATTCATTGGACTTCACTATTTTGCACAACTTTTACGTAGAATTACGAGACTGAATAATAAGTTCCAGATATTGTTCTACAGGCAGTAACTTGATTGTAATTTAAAAGTTTTACGTCTAGTTCTGTCAACAAAAGTTAATCTAAGTATAAGGTTAAGTCGAGCAACCCTTTTCAAGTCTCAACGGAGAAGTGGGATTAAAACTTGTAATTCTTTTCTCTTGCGGGAGGTATCTTAACAATGTTTAATGGTAATAGGAAATCGTCTGGCCTATTATGAACCTAAGTAATGGAGTCGATACGAGTTAGATTACATCTCCGATTAGATCGCTATTTCGATTCATTGAATAATAGATGGATTTTATTTAGTAATTTAAAAATACTAATTGTATAGTTATTTTTTTTTTAGATTTTTAGAAGTCACATTAATAATTTTATAATACACAATTAAAAATATTTTGTGGTTTCTTTATATACGTATTTTAATCTATAGTGTTCTGTATTTCTAATAAATAAATAAATAAGTTACGCTTTACCATAATGACCGTGATGAACAAACTTAAAGACATAATATTCTATTTTAAGAATGGATTTATTTTTCAAAATCCATTGAGATAATTCTTTTCCAAGAGTGCTCACGACAAAGTGACCTTTCAATCAACTAAAAACTTTAATATATTTAGAAGTCACCATAAATTAGATACGTTTAACATACGAAAGCGTAAAGTTCTAAGCTTTATAAAAAATTTAAAAATGTACAATTGTTACTTGAGTTCTCGTAAGCAATCGTTAATTGCGAATTCCCACATAATTTCCGAGATAGCCGTCCACAAAATCAGATAGGTAATTCTTGCGCCCGAATATATAGCGATTAAGAAAAACCGTCCAAACACATTGTTCCGGCATTCCCAAAGGATAAGCACGCCGCATACTAATTACTTTTAAACGACTAGAATTAAGATTAGTTTTTTATTTAACGTAAGTTCCTTAGGATTCTTCTTGCATTACACCATATCATGCATTGTCAAACATATTTAATGAAATAATGTCTTTTTCATTTCCATGCAAATAAAAATGATACTAAACTAGCATCTACCAGCGACTTTGCTCGCCTGTACATCGATTTTTACACCCTGGGTTACATTATTGGACTTATATTAAAGACCCCTAATTTATTTGAAAATATAAGAGAGCCTATAGTTTTCCTCGATAAACATACTACAGAACACTGAAAGAACTTTTCATATCGGTCCAGCGAGTCCTGAGATTAGCGCGTTCAAACAAACAACTCTTCAGATTTATATTTATTTATATTTTATACTAAATAATATGCGATTCTCGGCTCTATTTTTCTATTCGATCCAATAACTTTGATATAATTATATTAGCACACGGAGTAAATTCACTTAATACAGTTTTTTATACCACAATGAGAAGTAGGTTAAAATTATCGACTAAGATTTGAGTACATAAATTGTTAGTTACAAATGTTAAAAATCATCAAGTAAAAAAAATAGAACGCTAGTTAATAATCGACCAATACTAACAACATAACCAACAAACCGAATGTGACTCTAGGTTAAGTCTACTTAAAAACCAAATTATACACATATTAAATTAATAATGTAAGCTAAAACATGTAATTTTCAATACCATTGTTATCTTTAATCGTAGTAATAAGACTTAGCCTAAACTTTTATGTACTATTTTAAGTTTACTTTGTAAACACCGAATAAATAAAGAAAAGGAGGAGGAAGCCGACACGAAAC
>JAOSYY010000015.1:11538702-11552402 GCA_025727935.1 Hebomoia glaucippe
TTTTTATAGTAAGCTTACGTCTTTTGCTACTTTAAGGTATCGTGATTAAGTTTTACTAAGTAAAACTTAATTTCTTAACGAGGTATCAAATACAGTTTAGTAAATTTAATATTTTAACGAAAATACTTACTAGTAACGAATAAACGTACTTATTTCATTATAACATTACTATTTGGCATTTAAAAAATATTATAAACTAGCTTTTGCCAGCGGATCCGCTCGCGTTTATCGCGATTTTTACACCTTGGGTTAGATAATTGGACCTTTAGTAAGTACCCATAATGTTATTGAAAATATAATATAGCCTTTAGTTGTCCTCGTTAAATATACTATCCAACACTGAAATAATTTTTCAAATCGGACCAGCGGTTCCTGAGATTAGCGCGTTCAAACAAACAAACTCTTCAGCTTTATAATATTAGTATACATTTAACTTTTTATTTTCTTTTAAGTACATATTTCAAATAATATTATAAAAAATTTATCGAAATTAATATATGTATATGTATTTCAAACTATTCACACTTGATTTCTACATCATGTCTCAGTGGCAGATGACATTAACTACATTTTTAGTCGGAACATAATTAATTTCAATTATATCCACTGACGTACCTGTTTAGCCATATAAAGTCAAAACATTCCACCCGTAAAGTAGCCAGTTACTCGAAACGGAATTGCTTAGAAGTTCAAGAACAAGTGAATAGCTAGTCAATCGCGTTTCATTCTTACAAAGGGACCAATCAGCGACCAGTCTAAAATGAACCGCGCTCCAATGTTTACTTCTAGTTAATGACAATATTGTTTACAGTGTCGGGGCTCCACTCCGATTGGTGTTTGTATCGGCTCATCGCGGTCGACAGAGATTAATCGAGCGAGCTCCGAAGGCCATATTAGCTTTAACGGCATCCGGAAAATTGCACGATTTTTCCACTCACGCCCCATCCCTTGTTGCCGCGTCTACACATCGGGGCCCGGGTGATACAATGAGTAATGACCTTGAACACATATTGACTGAAAAAACCCTTCGCTGTTCGCCATTGTTCTAGTTCAGTTCGGCTTAATACAATGTTCGGAGATAGCGTCGCGAAGAGCAATTATTTTTACATGGTAAATACAAAACGGCTATCGAGGAACACAGGCGAAACGTTACTTATTTTTTCAACAAATTGCGTTCTGTTTCAAAAATATTATATCGATACTAACATTATACAGCTGAAAAGTTTGTTTGATTGTTTGAACGCGCTAATCTCAGGAACGGCTGGTCCGATTTGAAAAATTCTTTCAATGCTGGATAGTATTTATCGAAATTACCCAATGCTAATGTCGACATAGCTCGAAAATTCTCGTGTCACGGTGTTTGTAATTCTACTCCTCCGAAATGGCTCGACTGATTTTCGTGAAATTTTATAAGTATATTCAGTTGATCTGAGAATCGGACAATATCTATTTTTCATCCCAAACATGTTAAGGGTGGTCCATCACTAAATTTCTTTTATATAAAAATACAAACAACCCCAAATTTTCACCCCTCTTCAATCATCCTCTACTTTTTAACCACAATATATTTATGTGGCAAAAGGAAATTTGCTAGGTCAGCAAGTAGTATATAGAAAATGGTACCAGACAGTCGTATATGTTTCACTACTAATTGTCATGTTAATATGTGTTTTAGCATCAGGTGAAACCAAAAACATATTTTCATTTTGGGTAAAAAATAAATGAAAGAAACAGATATCCTCGGTAAAAAGACTTGGACATATACACACTAGCGAAAGTTTGTGAGTTTGAATGTTTGTTACTCTTTCACGTGCTATTATTGTGTTGTTTTTGTTAATTAGTTGAATGAATTGTTAACTTATAACAACCCTGTAAATCATAATTTCGATTTGAATTCAGAAGGACACCAAACGACAAGTGCGAACATAACAGGTATTAACAGTACAATTCAATCCGAGCCGTATACGCACATTTCGATGCAAATAAATGTATGTTCACGAGAGCGCCTACAATGGTCATTATCGCGTTTCAATTCGCGCACAACTGCGTCGCGCTAAACAGTTAAATGGTGTAAAACGAAATCTATGCAGCTGAGCGCCGACAGTGATGTATTCAGAATATTCATGAAACGCCCCGTCAATGGTTTATGCGAATCGTAGTATAAGTTGACTACTGTCGAAGCATGAGAGCGCTGATGGGACTCGTGGACGTAAAGGATGTCGGGATCGTAACAAGTGGAGCGCTTCAGTCTCCGCTTGCTTCTATGGAAAAGAATCGTGATTCGTGTATGACAGCTGTCGTATTACGTAGATATTGTAACAGGTGTAAATAAACCTTAATTAGAAAATTTATTCATTTATACGATTTTCACGCTGAGGTGTCATTTATAGAAAATCATGAAATCTCTGTATATTGAAAAACTAAGTCACTATTTGCGTTTCCACTTTCCCAATCACACGACAAATGTTGTATTGATTTTCGCTTGCCTATATTGTAAATAATGCATTTGTTTGAAATAATCTAAAAAAATGATTAATAAAGTCCTTTTTCATCATGTAATTTGTGTTCTGCCTCGTGTACGAGTTACCTTTGGCCGGACAAATGTCAAAAAACACAGGCATTCGAGTATTAAATGTGGTGGGAGGAATTACTAATAAATTATAAGTTCCATCCGGGTCACGTATCACTGTTCATAGATGGAGAAGTCGTGAAGTGCTATGCGCATTAAAAATAAAATAAGACCTAAGGTTGACAACGCGTGTTCTAGATCTACTGACCTTGGAGGTGTCCATGGGCGACAGAATTCGCTTAATATAAGTGAACTGTCTATCTTCCTATCGCAAAAAAAATCATTAGTTACTTGTGTATATCGAGTCCTATATCTACCATAATAAATACTAAAAACAGTTGAACAGACTCAACCACTTTTAGAGATCTCCGAGGAGAGACATTTCCTATTTAAATAATGACATCGTAGTCGGAAAACACATTCGAATTAGCGAAACTCCCACACGTCATTCGATAATGACGTGTAAAAGAACTAAAAAGAAAAAAGAACCCACTAATGTGTGAAACGCCGCATAGAACGGCGCGCAGCTGCATATTCCCATAGGCATTAAGCTATTAGCCGGCAGGCGCAATCCCGGTTCTAGCTCCGAGAATTTCACTCATCAATTTCCATTCAATAGAAGGTGAAACAGAATTAGGTGCTTGAATAAACCCAATGAGGTATTTGAGCTTTGAATTCGCTGCAAACGCAAACTTGCCCGTACAAAGTTTACGGTGAAATTCATAAAATTGCCAGCTTTCACGGATCGAGCTAAAAATAATGCATTGAAAGCACGCATCTAATTAGCAAGTATATTTGTATATTTCGTTTACACCATTTTATAATTTTTACCCTTTATAAATAACGACTAAGTAATAATAAACATTACATTTGGTTTTACACATTACATGGAGCAGAATATTTAATAAAAATTAGACCAAAAATGAATTTATAGTAAACATTTTTTAATTCAGAAACAAAGTGTTGTAAGTTTGACGTGTCTGTCTGTGTCACAGAAGCTCCTATACGAACGGAACGACCATTATGCGGTTGTTTGTTAGAAGCAGACGTGACCGAGATGGTAGACCTTCTCGGTTGAAACTACTGAACCGATTTTAACGTTGTTTTCTTTAAAATGAGTTCTATGCTCCAACTTAAAAGATGGAATAGTTTATTTATCAATTTATAGTCGCAATGTTGTTTTATTGTAAATTATTCTTTGTATATTTAAGAGTCAAAATTATCTTCTAACTCCAAACGATTCTAACAAATGACAATATCTGTTGACTAAATTGAGGTATTCAATAGATGGCACTGCGTTAAAAGCGCGAACGTTTCAATAATAAAATAATTCTTACTAATTACAATTTAATATAACAAAAACCTTAGCCACAGCAACGCGTGGCCGGGTCATCTAGTATGTATATACTTTTTTAAACTCTTCAGACCTGTAACGGTGACGTCATTTTTATCGATTTCTGCGTTCACGTGTTTACAATCTGAGCGAATAAATATCCATTCGGGCGACATGTATATTAGGTCAGATCGACGTGTATCTGCGAGTTGATTAGCTTAATTGACGACATTACTCCGAGCGATTGCGAGCACGGTATCTTTTTTAATTAACTCACCAATTCCGGTACTTAGCTTATCTTTATGTTTACAGCTAAATAAAGCTTCCAACATAGCCGAATACGCAAACAAGGTCATATATTCAAAAGCATCATTGAGGTAATACTTTTTAGATGTTGCAAAATGAAATTAAACTTACCAAATTACGTTGTAACGAAATGATCAATTACCTGCAACAATATAATAAAAATAAAATAAGTCAAGTAAGAAAATATAGTATAGTATAGTAGTCAAAAAATTTAGAAAAAAAGATTGCAGGGTGTTTGGGGACTGCTTCCGAACGAAGATGGGTGGTGGTTTATTAGCATTATTTACGCTCCATCGTGTAAGTACAGCTAATTGAAACGATAGTTTCATAAAAACTACATTACATTACTAAAAAAATAACCAGCAATGAAACATGATAACAAAACAGCTGGACTAACATGATGGAGCGAAATAACGCTAATAAAACGTATTATAAATGTTTTTTTTTTAGTCAGGATCGGATTTTTTCCATACCTTCATCAAAGCTGTCGTTAGTACTATCACCCATCTTCGTTCGGGAGCGGTCCCCAAACACCCTGTATTGGAAGTACACAGATAGCATCTTGAAGGATATTACAAAAAGACATTTATCTAAAACAATTTGTTATAATCTCCTACAAACTACATATACGGTAAGCCTGACTATGTCATCACTTCCACAAAGTCGTATTAAATCCAATCTAGTAAGCAATTTCCGGATGCTATCAATAGACAGGCCCCAACTTGTCAACGTGTTATCGTGTATGTACAATTATACAAACAAACCCGGGGGCGGCTTTTGTTCATCGTTTAACTTGACGCACACAATTCTAATCCTAAACAAACATTGTCAAATTATAGCACGGGAAATTATCATTTCCGTGTATTATCAATTTCGACCTGAAGAACCTTATGAAAGGCACGCTCGTGGTTTAGCAAACCTATATGTTTGTACTTTACGTGGGTAAAGTATCATCTCAAATAACGGTTAAGTTGAACTAACGGCTCGTGGCTCAAGTCGTCCGCACTTCAAAAGCTAAGAAATCGAAATACAACGTGGATGATATCAGTGATATATTTGTTATAAAAGACAAAAGATCACCCCGATACACAATTTGCCCATACAAGTAAAAATCAGAGTCGATAATTTCAAACTGACGTTAACGACATATTGGTAATAACTCTACAATACAACCAACCTTCAACCGGAACCATCCGTTCCAATAAATTCCGCATCTCGCGTGGCACGGGACCGTGGTAATGCAGTTGCCATTCGAGATACAATGAGAAACGGTAAAGTTACGATTAAATCGCGCAGTCGCCGGCAATAATATAAACAACTGATTAAAACCGGACCCGCGGTTACAAAAGGAGACATTAGTTAAGGGCTCACACCATTAGAAATAAATCCTATCAAAAGCCGTGTCAGCACTTTCGCAAACTCTATAAAACGAGACGCGGTGACTTTAATTTTTAAAATCGATTTGAATTGGTAAAACATCCCAAAATATAATTCTACTTTAACACAGCACTATAATAAACCGAAAAATAATATCCCAGTAACATTTAGTAGCCCTGTGACAAAACGATAATAGCAGGAAGCGATAGCTAGCAACTGGTACAATATTGCGAGAATAGACTGAAAATGCTGATTAAGAAACCGCACCCTCCATAGAATGCGTACTTATATTATTATCACGGCAATAACCTTCTATTGGTACGAAGCCTTTATTAATTTGGAAGAACATGTACGCAATATTAATAGAAACAGGCAAAGATATCATTATAATGCGTTCTTAAATAACTTTTTTGGTAAAAGGAAAATATGAAAACAAAAACGCAAACCGTACTAGTAATATAAAAATATTTTATAAACTTTAAATGTATATAGTTAAATAATGAGATTCACACGAATGATAAATTTTATGAAAAATATTAAATTACTTTTTGATGATTCTCACGTTTTGTAGGCAAGTGCTTATAATTAGCGGCGAAGATGCGCAGCCACGCGACCTGACTCCAAAATCTGTTTGGTCTAAATTGAATAACTTAAGCGGATCGAATATACTACCCTAACAAAACTTAGTCTCCCTTTTAAGGCAGATAATAATATTGAATTATTAGAAACTGGCTGCTGTCAGCGGCTTCGCTCGCGTTCATTTCGATTTTTATACCTTGGGTTACATTATTGGACTTTTATTGAGGATCCCTATTATTTTTGAAAATATAATAAAACCTATAAATATACTATCCAACACTAACAAAATTTTTCAAATCAGACCAGCTGAGATTAGCGCGAAAATAAACTCAAAACAAACTCGCGAGCTTTATATTATTTCTATAGAACATTAAAAGCTTAAACATAGCCATGGACATCTCCATATTGTATTATCGTTAGTAATGTTACAACAAACAAGCAAAAAGCTAGGAGACTAATTGAAAATACTGAGCCATCATCATACAAATTACCACTTAATCAATTTCGTTTAACGTATGATTTTTCACATATTCGTTCAAAATGAACAATCCGCTTCAGCCGTTAACTTAGACCAAGCCCGGTGTATCGCTATCTCGTCGCGCAGTCGCTAATTTCCGCGAGCCTCGCCCGTCCAACAACTTCTAGACTGCAGACGCGATTATGAGACATCAGATGATTTATTTATTACCCCCGGCTTCGTGTTGAGAAATTTATGTTAATTAGCTTTCTAAAAAGGATTATAGTTATCTATGAATAATACATTGCAAAAGCGTCATTAGCATTGGGAATTGCAGGGAAACGCAAAAATGGTATGGGCTATGAATACCTACCCCTTTTCTATCGCTATCAGTCAGCAATTACAATAATCTGATGGCAAAATAATTATAGAAGCTTTATCTTCCACTTCGTATATGTATAAAAATATTTCCGTTAAACCTCAAACGCCTTAATTAGCACAGTCCACATATAAGGTTCAAAAATAATTATTTTATTTAAATTACTCCGGAAGTTTGCTACAACGTATTACGATAGTTCAATAGATTGAATACTCTAAAAATAAACATTTCATTAATGAACTCGTAAACCCTATTTGCGCAACTTGAACGCGACATAAATTATACGAAAACAGCAATTAATATGTTAATTTTAGTTCCCTTTCTAAATCAATCTTAACTACTGAAAACGCATAACATCGCGGTCTCATTAAAATTCGAAAACCATCAGCAAAATAAACTAACAGGGCATCAAACGCTCCGTTAAGTGTCAAAGAGACCGCGTTAAAGGCGCGTCTACATCGCGCACCTCGTTACGGCACTCTGCAACACAAACAATATGAATGGTGCCGTTTTGATTGTAAACCCCGCGGAGGGTGGGCTATTTTTGTTGGCACGGACGGTAGTTATTGGACACGTTAAATCAATTAGCGTTAACAGCTTGTTGTTGCGCTGGTGATATTTAATTTTTTCCGTTTCCCGAGTTACTTGAAAAAAAAACCAAATAAAAAGCCTTTAAAATACCTTTAAACTTCCGTGGTACTCTAAAATATAATTGTGTAGTCTTCGAATTACGTTTTACAGATTGGGAACACTGCTTCAAGGTGTGTCCGTACAGACGTAGAAATTATTTGAATTTAGAACAATATTCAGCGATGCACCAATCATAACGATCTTTAGTAGCGACGTAAAAGAACACGCAATCGCGTCAATAATCGCGCGAAGCGTTAAGGATATCCGGACGTCAGCGCCGGAATGCAATCTCAATTCCCCTACCCTGGATAAGATCCCGATATTCTATTGGAAGATTGTCCGAGCTGATTTGCAGCGACAATAGACGCCAGATCTAGCGCTCATCCCGAACATTGGCTGACAGCTTTTGTATCAAAGCCTGAACTATTGTTTGATATTGAACAAAACATGTTCGCTTATTTTTCTGCTAACTGCGATATTACGTTCCATGTTACTTCCTATCGGCATTTTCTGTTGCGTTTCCTTTTGCAGTCCCCTTCGCTGGTTTTATTTCAATAAACAACACGTTATTGTAAAAATTTTGTGTTTCACAAGGAAGCTGAATTTAATACGTACTTTGTGTATACGAATCTTGTTAGACCCATTTAATTTGGTCGATGCAGTTTTAAATAAAATCTTAGTAATTAAAGACGTATTTATGGCAGAGCGCAGGTCTATAACAACACCAGGCGCGATGCTGACTCGTTATGATAGACAAAAACTGTCATAATATCGCGTCCCAGTTTCGCAATGAGTCTTCTCTATTTATTATTCAAGCAAATTCTACTTTTTCACGGTTGCAATGAACGTCGCTCGACTGTTATAAAAAGCTGAGCAAACACCGTCCTTTGTTTTAAAACGAGACGGTATATTAAATTGGGCTGTAAAATTTGCCAGCTATAAGAGCGGTTTTAAATTCGTAACTACGATATTTTAACGGCAGAACTTGTGCAAGTACAAAAGTATTTTAAAATTGGCGTATTTTAGGGCGCCGTTATAAACTTAATATTTTGAGGTCTCTCTGTGGTGTTATACATATTTGATACTGGCTTATTCCCATCACCACTTCGTAAAATAATTGTACAGGATTTCTAGTGGTTTTTTAAATGTATAGATGTCTAGAATACTCGAAATAAATAAGGCCGGTAACAGAACGTCACTAAAAATTACACATGATGTAATTTTTAGTGGCTTTCTAGATATAATGATCTTGAAGGTGATTATGGATAACGGGAATAGCTTAGGTGAACTGTATGTTCGTTTGCCTTCCTATCGCATCAGAAAGCATAGAACAAGAATTAGAGAAATTATCTTTATAAATAATTAAAATGTATCTCTGACGTCGTATTTGAATGAAACAAATAATTAACATTAGGCGAATTAAGCTTACAAATTCGTTTAGTGCTTCCAGATATCAACCCATACAGACAGACAGACATCCGCAATTGTGTTTGTATAAATTCATTTAACGTAAAGACACGTGATTTCTACTAATTAATTATATCTACAATAAGTTAATAGAATTGATTTATTTAATTATATTTCACTATCTAAGAACGAATAAGATTTTATTGAGCACATTAAAATAACCTAAAATGCTTTATTATAAATGTTTTCGGAATTATTTCAGATACACTTGTTGTATACCTGAATAAAGCTCATATTTTATTTAATATCGAAGACTTGAAGTTACTATAATTCATCGATGCGGTATTGTATTTCGACGGTTAAAAATGGCATGAGACGAAGCGTGTCCGGATTTGCAAACAATGGCTTGTCCGCCGCCGTGTCACGTCAAATCGAACGCCATCTTCATTTCGGCTCCATGCAATTAACTGGATTTAATTGCTGGAGTTTTTCAACTCTCGCTAATAGGATAGTTTTAGCTTTCTAGTCTTTAAATTTAAGAGAACTATATTATTACAGGCACGTGTTGTTGATCGATATTAATTGTGGAGTTACAACACTTTATAATTTTAAATGTTATATGTATACGCAATATTGAGAGCTCTGTAGCCTCGCGATTGGGTGAGGCAACTATGGCGCCAGAGCACCGGGTTCGAGTCCCGGTCGTACCGCAGTTGCATTTTAAAAATGTAATTTGTGTTCTGCCTCTGGTAGGGACAGTCTGTGGCCGGACGAGTGTCAAAAAAACGCAGGCATTTCGAGTATTAAATGTGGTGGAAGGAACTCCTAATAATTTATAAGTTCCGTCTGGGTCACGTATCACCGTTCATAGATGGAAAAGTCGTGAAGTGCTATGCGCATTTATGAATTTCCAAATACTCGAAATAAAAAATAAAATAAGGCCTTATGGTTGGCGCGTCTTCTCGATCTACTATTCTTGGAGGTGTCCATGGGCGACAGAAATCGCTTAATATAAGGGAACTGTATGTTTGTTTGCCTTCCTATAGCATAAAAAAAAGTCTAATGTACAACTTTCTTTAAATTAGAGGTTATATTTTTCGTATCTCACATAGAAATCATAGTAAATACAGTGCAACTCAGAACAAATAAAACTATCGAGCCTCAGGAAATCAGACCGATTTTTATCCAACATATTGTTTCAAGTTTTACGCCAAACTTCAGGCCGCGTCACCCGTCATTAGGCCGCAGCAAATTAAAAGCGAATCTCATTCAGTGCACGTCTCTAATACAATGCCGAATTGCCCAAACCCCACATTGTGCTGAAGGAACTAAGTTTCTCATTGTGATGCGAACAATAATTTGCAACCGAAGCTCGTGTAAGCCCTCGTAATACGAAAGGATCAGATGATGGTTACAGCGTAGTATTAGGCTGTACGTAATCCTTTCCAACTAAGCTGGTTTAGCTATCGCAGCCTTCCTCGAGCCCCTTCAGTTCACCTGACATGGCGTGCCCTTGATGCTAATCCTAAACATTTAACATTCACTAAAGATAAATCTCAAGTTACATAAGACGAAACCAAATAATAGGCTCCCAACAGCAATGAAGATTGAAAGTATTAATAATAAAAACATTCATAAAATTCAGTATAAGGTGAACACCTTGTCCACACAGTACTGAAAAAAACGGTAGATCAGTTTCCGAAATTTCTTTCATAAAATAAGTAAAATTGACTTTGACGTTTTTTTTAAACATCACAATAAAATACATAGGTTTACGGAATCTTTTATAGATTAGATATTGGCTACGATGACATTTGAACCTTTACAAGTTAGTACGCCAAGTAGGTACATAGTAAAGTCCATTTCTGTTTTAATTAAACAATTTTTAATCACATCTAGGAACAAACTCGATGAAATAGTTGCATTCTTTTAGGAGATACGACGGGTCAGACTCACGGAACACACGTTAAAACTGTAATAAAGGGTATTACGCTACTAGGGGTACTTACTTGCGATACAAATATACATTTTGAAACGAAAAAATAAAAATTTTCGTAATTTATTTGTGTATACATTTAAAGCAATAATACCTGCCAACAAGGTCTATATTAAAACACAATAAGTTCGAAACAATTAATTTTAAATGTATTATTTCATTCCCACGTTCACGTTTTATTTATTCACTCGTTAAACATCGTTAACTACTAAATAGTTAATTTTAAATTCGATACAAACAAACCGTTTATACAAAGAACTTACAAATTATATATTCATTGGAATGCTTTTGCGTGACATTTTTAATGAAATGAATCAAAATAATTTAAAAAATACAGTCTTGTAATAAAAACTGAATTAAGCTCCTACACTGTTGCATATTTACGAACGTAAATAAAAAGAAAACTCCATGTACACAAGCTTATTGTGCGATAAACAGTTTAAAGTGATTCTTTATTTAATTGTTTGAGCGCGTGAAAATCTAGCAAAGTTTCGATTATACGAAAAAATTCACAGTCCAGGCCCCGCACCACCGACGAATAACCTTTATAAGGTGCGTTTCGATTAGCCTAATTTCCTAATGCTCCAAATAAAAATAATTTAGTAGGCAGCACGTCGTTGCAAAAATTCGCGTTATTTGGCTGATCATCTATGAAGTAAACAACTAACACTACCGTCCATAAATCCAAAAAAATCCATTTCAATGTATTATCTGAGTAAGCAGACATTATAATATCGTACATACAGTACGTAGCACAAACCATTCCGCTCGATAGACACATCGATTAAGGTCCAAACATATCCGTACCGATACACAGCTAATTGTATAATTCAATTACGGGACCACTCCACTTTTAAGGGCTAAGTAAATTACATTACAGACCCGATCTTACATCCACTATCAGTGTTCGAGCAATCTAATCCCGTATACGATCAGAGAAGCTCATTAATAAGATTTATGGATGAAACGTAGACTTTCCGACACGTCGTGCGGCAGTACGAACGACGTCCTCTTATTTACGACAAACAGATCGCCAAGATACTCCCGTGTTGTATGGAAAAAACTGAGCGCCTTTTAATAACCCCTTTTATAGCGAAAGGTCAGAGGTACGCCGGTAATGGACCTGAATAATCTATAACCTGAGATTCAGTAATGTTGTAGGGATATGGGCGTATTCGTGCAAGTGGTCTCTAATGCAGAGGACTGCGACGTATCGACGTCCATGTAGAGATAGCAACGAACAGAGAATGCCTCGTTCAATGTTTAATATTGATAAAATATCTTTCGCCAACTTTAAATAGCGTGAAAATGTGTTTGAAGAAAATACAGTATATATCTTGTCACAACTCAAAATGAATAACTTTTATTATCATTCATAATATTTATTTTTAGCAAAGACAATGTCGTGTATGCGATTCAATCAATTTCCCTTAAATAATTTCTTTTAATCCAAAAAATGGTCAATCAAAATCTCTCATGAACAAAACAGTCAGATACTTATTTTTCAAATAAATGTTATTCAGCAGTTTTGACGTACTTATTAATTTTCTCGTATATTCATTTTCTCGATTAGGTTTTTTGTAAAATAGATATAAAAGTAAAAAACAAAAACGTAGATACAAAAATAAAAAATCTAATCTGTAAGACCACCAGCAGCGGAGCTTGGCTCAAGCTACCGATGGTTAGGGCCGCAGAGAAAGAAACCTTCTGACAATACGTGCTGTGTCCAGGAGTACTGCCTTTTGCATTTTGATCCACCTATCTAGCGAGAGAGTTTTTAGATGTTCACGCTAACCACTATAGGTACAATGATTGACATACTATATTTTGAAGTTAAAATTATTTTGTCTTTGCCTCCACGCCTTTCGCTCGCATTATCGTAATACTCGATAGTTAGTTCCCAAGCGCATTGTAAAGAAATTCGCAGAGGCGAATCGAAAATGAGTGCACGAAATGCAATAATACGAGGACCACAGTTCTGGTTCTCATTCTGAATTTTAGGAACGCGCTTTGAATTTTAACAGTTTTAACTGTAATCACTGTGCGCACTCTATATTCATATTGGTAGTTCGTCTTAAAAACCGACCCTATTTTCAGACAAACTGTCTTCTTCACTTCTCCACAGCATATCAAGATTATCTATAAACAGCTTCGAATTTATAAACGAAGTAAATTACGATAGCAAATAACATTTATTGCACATAGCAATTATCATAAATCACCTCAAGAACCGCAAGTCTTAGGACTTAATTTAGTACACATTCCGTTCACATATCGATGTTGGAAAAGTAAAAATGCAGATTCGGTGGAACATAAAAATTCAGCAGGCGACGACTCCGACTGACTGCGGAGTACAGATGTAGAACGCGGCCGATGCCAAATGGCCACTGCGAAGCGACATTTAATACCTACCAATTTTATTCCTTGCGACTTTTATTTTTAACATGGATCCTGCACTTGAACAGCGTTTTTAAAACGCCTTTGCCGCTTGAAAAGTAGAATATTTTATTACTATTACGTAATATTAATTCCGAAGCATTGTTTGTATAAAATTGAAATGTAATATATAAAATTCTCGTGTCACGGTGTCCGAACTTGAACTCCTCCGAAACGGCTCGACCGAACCTTATGAAAATTTATATAGTTATTCAGTAGGCCTGAGAATCG
>JAOSYY010000015.1:11614759-11627671 GCA_025727935.1 Hebomoia glaucippe
ATGATAGAACAAAAACTGGCGATGAACATGTAACAAGGCACCCGGAAAGCCATGTTATTGCTACAAGATTTGTATTAATGACAAGTATTAGTTATCGGTGTATCTGGCATTTATTTTTTTAAACTAAATATGTTCATTGTAATAGATTGGTGCCTAGTGTACCAAGATAGATTGTACATAGATGGAAAAGTCGTGAGGTGCTATGCGCGTTTCAATTTCAGTCTATGAATTTCCGAGTAAAAATGAGGCCTTAAGGTTGGCAACGTGTCTTCTAGATCTACTGATCTTGGAGGTGTCCATGGGCGACAGAAATTGTTTAATACTAACTTTATGCTTGTTTGGCTTCCTGTTACATAGAAAACAATAAGAAAAAACATAGGTAACGAAGTAAAATCTTGAAAACAAATTCTTTTATTCGTTCATATTGTTAATAATATAAGATTTCTTTTCGACTTTAAGCGTACGCGCAGCCACAGCGATGAAAATACGTTCCAAAAATGTAATCGTGTATATAGTAAACAATACAAATTTTGACAACATCAAAAATATCCTGAAGACACATTAATGCCAAATTGAAAATAAAACTTATATATTATATAATATGTATATATTGGAAGTTTTAACAGGCTTTATTTGAAACTTTCACATAGAAATCTTACTCAATCGCAATCTTTATTATCGCAAGTGAAGTTTGAGCTTATCTGGAGCTGCTACCAATGTTACGAAGAGAAATAAACAATGCTTAAATTTCATATATACACTGTACCTACACTGAAGAAAATAAGGATAAAAACACACATAAAACTTAACTGATATATCTAATTAGTAAGAGACAGTAAGACACGATAAACCCGAGAATTCTGCTCTTTCCCTCGCTTTATGGTTTAAATGATGAAACCGAAACTGGAAGAGTTTCGTGGCGCATACAACATACCTAAAGGCTATAAATATGGCCGTAACAATCGCTGATCTGTGATTGTAATGAACCCAGCTAGTCACGACGGCCTCCGCTCACATTCTTCGAAAAACGAGCAGAATCGTAGCACGGTTGGTATCTGATACTTGATTCTTGACACCCATGAAACGTTATTTATTGAAACATTACTTCTGAATATACAATTACATACAATCAGCACGGTGTATGAGAAAACTAGTACCCGATCTAGAATTATCATCTATACTAAGAAATAAAATAGAAATCTGATAATGATATTACAGGTTTTTAAATGCCAAGGAAAGCATACAAGGTACGTAGGAACATTAGTAATATTTTTCGCGGCTAGTTTCCAAAACGAATGGACTTATTTTGACAGGTGTTTCACTGACAAATATCTCATTTTACAGGGCGTAATATAGTTTATTTAAGAAAAATAATTAGGAGTAAATTATCTTGCCCCTGACCCGATCTTGATTTCTTTAATCATTTGATAAAACTAACATTTGACTGGTACAAAACTAACCGCAATCGTTTCTTCACATAATTAATAAAGAATTATGTAATTCCACTCTCAATTTTCTCTGGTACGGGACCTTGAACCAAATGTACGTCCAAGGCTGGCCTGCTAAGGTAACGGTTCACTTCAATACAGTCATGCAGTTTTTACTCTTTTGTAAATGTATCTCGTTTGCTAACATGACCTAACCTAACCGAGCGCGCTTATTATGCGGCTGAGTATGCGCCGCACAAAAAAGCGTGTCGAATCGTTCACAATGCGCCCGCGCCGCCGGCTTTCGCTATGGACATAAGTGATCTCCCAAAAACAATAACCGTCGCCTTTTATTATTTTTTATGACATCATTCAGAACGAGATCGAAAATGTTCTCATTTCCATAAAATTTAATAAAAACCGCCCGAAACAGGTACGGCCCAATAAAACGTGATGGGAAGGTGGGCTTTACCCCACGCAGGTCTACTGAGAATCGGTAATAGTCACTAGACATTAGTATAAAATATAAATAATTAAATAAATAAACATAACTAAAGTCTCAGACACAAACAATTTTTACCAAGAACCCTCCCGATCGTGTCGGATGTCATCGAAAGAAAACTGGATCAAAATCGGACCTTACGTTTACAAGCCACAAACGGACAGACCACTTTTTAAATCAGGAATTAGAAATGCAGAATTGTTTAACTCCATTATCTTTACCAATACATTAATAAGTCTTACCTGACATCCAAAATTATATAACATTGTTGCATACATTTTATTTAAAAAAAAAGTCTCGTTTCGTTAAACAAAATCATGAAACTAATTTCTTATCCACGATTGCTAAAACGAAAAAAAAAAAAACAATAACACTTTCCAGACCTCGTAACTACGAGAGCAGAGTAACCGCGTTCAATTCAATTACTACTTGAATATTTAACATAAACGTTGCTACAATCAATACCCGCACTATATCTAGAGGCGTACAAGTTAATGGAATTTCAATTTCGATCAAACGGCGCTAGTATTCCGAATAAACTACGTATCGAGTTCATATAATCGAATCGAAAAAAAAAGCTTTCCATCGATCGACGCATCGAATAATTGCGGCTCAAAGACGATTGATATTCCTCTATTTGTGTTCATAATCACAATTTCACGCGTACTCACCGAGTTGAACAAACACGTTAAACTGTTGGTCACGCTATCCGTTTTTATGTACACACCACGTTCACACGTGCATTTAAAAGCCCTCATGGGCAGATCGTAAACATTTCTAATTAAAGCTTTCATGCGATTCAGATGTACTGCGGTTAAGGACCAATGACCATCTAACACAATGTATGTAGTTAAGTACCACATGTGCCGAGAGCGTAAGCGCTTCGGAAGCTCCAGCGTTTAATTTTTATTAAAGTCGATACCGTTCCTACTTCTTACAATCCTCCTAGAGGCGTCCTAGTCCTTACGAATGGGCAGTTTCCTTTGCATTACAATTAATAAAAAAAATATTTATCCCCCCAAGATCAAGTATCAAACCGTCCAAGTTGGATTTACTTTCTAATAAAACAATATCGCATCAAAATCATGCCTTTGTTTTAGATTACATTTAATACTTAAAGAAACATACAGACTTATAACACCCCTCTTATCACGACACGGTTTAATATAAAAATGACTTAGGTTTTTTACAGACACACAAGCTAACTTTTAGCTAGTATAACTAATGAATTGTTACGCTCTTGAACAGTTCATTAGGACATTATGCGAACTAGCATCTGTAAAATTCTGGAAAGATTTAAGAGTTAGAATCCATACTATTCGTGAATTAATTCTAATAATAAAGAATGGCTTCTGCGGCTTCCAAGGACCGCTGATGGGCATGCGGAAGCGGCGAGAACTCTCATCAAATAGACAATGCAGGCGCATCGTTATCTAGAACGCGTATGATACCACGCAAAGCTAAATAAACGTCCCGTAAAGCCATAAAACGGGGCCACAGTAATTCCAAAGGACGCCTATAAATTCTTTATTTTATTATTGTGGGCATATATTTAATTCTAAAAGTGTTCGCGCCGTTTCCCTTTTGTCACATAAACCTGAAATTTATAGTAAATTTTTATAGGACGCGTAATCAGCGTCGAAGATGATGTATTAAACGCTAATGAGCCTCGATAATGGTCGACGTTGATGTAAATAAGTCATCAATTAGCTGTTCAGAGTGTTGAACGTCCATTTAACCGTTACGTCCCAGTAATTACGGATCTGTCGTTGGAATTTTTATAATGCACATTAGATTTATTTTTCTTTAAGTGTTAACTTTATCAAAAATGAGCATATCTATTTTATATAAGCAACACCAGTTTGAAGCCAGTCTAGTTAACTCTAAGAACACTATACATAGACTTATACTAATATTACAAAGCTGAAGAGTTTGTTTGTTTTAACGCGCTAATCTCAAGAACCGCTAATACCATTTGAAAAATTCTTTCAGTGTTGGATAGTATATTTATCAAGGAAGGCTATACTATATTAAAAAAATAGGGATCCTTACTAAAACTTCAATAATTTAACCCAAGGTGTAAAAATCGATATAAACGCGAGCAACACCGCTGGGAGAAGCAATTTTTTTTATAAAAACTACAAGATAAACTGTCAAATAAAATTGACACCATAAACTATAAATCTACTCAAAGTATACACTATGACACTTTAAGGAATACATAAGTTTATATAATAGGAACACGCAATATCGTTACTATGTAAAATAAAATACGTTCTCATTTCACCACACACGAGCATATTAAAAACTAAAAACATTATCTTTTTCACTGTCAACATTATATCCCTTTTAATTCTTCAGCGTCCAGACAAACTGGCACAGTTCCTAGAGATTAAAATACGTCATAATAGTACCGGTCTCACACAATATCTTTGTGGCTAAAATGCAACTGCGCTGGTTTTCTTCCTTCAGACTTGTATAATAGCGCCGGACAATACCGAGCGACTTTTACAATCATGTTTACTTACCGAACAATGTGCGTAGGAGCGACATCATGATATAGCGTACTTTACAACAAACAGTCTTGATACTTTGGAATTAAAAAAATGTTTTTAATTTATTACGCCATTGTATTCGATTCACAGAAATTAGCTTTGACAGCAACTGTATTAATTTGCAAGCAATATTTAATGCTAAATATACATCAGAAAATCTTAAAAAATTTTTCAATAGTGCTCTATTTATTATACAACGAACGCTTACTAGTTTATATGAATAAACCTACGAGAAAGTATCAAGATTCATGGTTTATCTATAAGAAAATAATCTCGAAGAATATGAACGAAGAGACGCCAAAATAAACAGTTGCACCGAAATCCATCGACACAATGGCATCCCGGTCCTACACGTCAGCGGCCGTCACATTGAGCAGAAACACAAACATTTAAACCATCATCACACAATAATACTGGGCCCGAAAAAATTATGCCCATGTACAATCACAATCGTCGCCGGAGGCTTTACGAATGTAAACATTGACCGATACATCGGGAATTTAATAAGAAGTGATACGCTAAAAGAGCTTACTAATCTCACGACTAATTCTTACAGAGACGAGAGCTGTTGTCGGCTTATTATGATCAATTCTAATATCTTTGTATGTGTTTAGGACATGGTATGTTTAGATAACAGTAAAAATTAATTTTAGTATTATTTTGACAATATATGAAAATCTTATAAATATTATAGCGATATGGGAGTGTTTATTTAGGAATTAACGTCTATCACTAAACCTTTTTTGATAAATCTAGTTATAGACATACATGCTGAACCCAAGTACATTTTAACCTTGAATTTCTAGGATTGTCTCAGGATTTCTATCACAAAACCAATATAAAACACCAGTAAGCAACTTAGGCCAACCGTTTAACGTCACTTACTACACTTAGTAGCCTAATAATGGAATACAACAAAAAAAAAGGACTTCCTCCCATTGTTTTATACAATTTCTATTTCTTAAATTTCGTAATAAATAAAATTAATCTAATTTTGCACATATCAATATATGTTAGTTCAGGTGCAACTCAATAAGTATTTATATAGAGCGAATGTCAAATATCATATTTCAAAACGTATAATGCGTTATGAGACTCCAGTTTGCTTAGGACGCGCAGATTCAATGAGAACGATTCTTGCACAAATTCTTTGCCTTACCTAGATATTTTAACAATGGAATTTAAATTTTCAGAGAATCATATATGATAAATTGTTATTCAAGAAATTACAGTTTCCTGTATTACATATTTAGTGTTTTAAGATCATTTTCTTTTGAAGACGATGAAAAAAGGCATCTCAAAAAAAAGGAAGTACTGATATAAACATGAAAAAAATAAAAGTTGTAGTATTTATTTATTTTACTAGTACTCACAAAAGTTAAAAAAAATATTTGCCTGTTTGTTATGGCTTACCTTTGAAATGGATACACCGAATTTAACGAAAAATTGAGTAGTAGATAGCTAATGTTATAAGGAATAACTTAAGATTCTTTTAGTTAATCATCATCACATATGTATAAAATACTAACAGGCCCGACGAACTTTGCTCCGACTTACAGGCATTAATAGAGTAGATTTTGGAATTTTTAGATTCAATTTTTTACTAGGACAATAACTCTAATATTTCTAATTGCCAAATTTTCAACCATAGACAACAATATTCAATCCGTCAGTTGCATTTCGTTATTCCACGTTTTATGTCACAAAATTCTTTGTCCCTCTCCTTCACCCCAGCTACCTCCCCACAAATTTTCTGCCAAATCCGTTCAGCCGTTCTTGAGTTATAAACAGTGTAACTAACACTACTTTCTTTTATATAAATATATATACACAGCTAGTTCATATCTGAATCGTTCAAAAGGATAAAAATAAAAACGGAAAATTTAGCAAAAAAATTGAAATCTTTAAATATATATGATTAAATCTCAATACGCTTTCCGAGAAGAATGTAATACAGATAAAAAAGGCTATTTAAGAAGAAGAAAAAACAGAATTTTCTAGCAGAATTCTAAGATTAAAATACCGTTGCGTTGTATTAAAAAAGTCCTTTTAAAAATGATGCAGACGTCCGAGCTAATCCTTTCACAAGAAATAAAGGATAATACTGCTTCTCTATAGATAGCGTTAAACGTTTAAAACATCATAATAAGTAGTTAGGGTTACACAAACAATCGTTAATAACCAATTGTGCTATTGTTTGTATTCCTAAAGATCTTTGTTTAGAAAACTATATGGAGTTTTGGATATGTAATCTAGTAAGCTAAAAAAAAGATTTTTGTTTGTAACAATTTGACCTGGTACCTGGTTTAAAACTATGTAAACTTCACACTTCGTTGGATGAAGCGAATCAGATATAAACTACGGTCACGTACCGTACTATACGTACAATCAATCAATAGAAATCGTCTGTCTGTATACTTAACTATGCTATACTTATCTCCAAAACTACTTAACCAATTCAAGACAGCGCTTCTTAATTTTCCAAAATCGTTTTTTGTGTTTGGTAAAATTGACGTGAACTTAAGCGGAGTCGCCGGCAAATCTATTCAAGAAATAGAATTACGAAAAATAATTCATTTAAACGCTTTAAAGCACTTTTCATTAATCACCATTCGATTCATCAACGATTTATAAAAGCAATTCTTTTGGGAGCGCTAAAACGGTCTAGACAAAAACAATGAAGTCTGTATTAGTTTTCGATTACTCTTAAGAACGTTTCAAATTCAAATAAACCAACTGAATTTCTCATTATTCAAATGCGAGAGACAATTAATGAAAAAGTATAATCGTTTCTTACACGGGACAAATTGAAATTCTTCGAGGACATAAGACAGTCGAAACTCAAATCAATCTTAAACTAGAAAAATCATCAAAAAAATTGTCAATAACATTACGTAATCTTAGATTGAAGATCTTCAGATACAAGATTACAGTTTGTACGATCCATTGTCTGATACTAAAATGATTTTCGCTGTGTCGAATTCAACGACTACGAAAGCTGTATGATAAAAATAAAGCGTCAAATCGTATTCCAGTAGTCGCGGCGAGTTTAATTAATCATAGCGCGGACGCCTACGGGGCGTGGCCTCTTATTAAAACGTAGCATTATAAAATCGACGCACAATGGCTTAGCGATTACGATAAACAATTTGTCTTACATCCGAGCGTAAGGAATGATCAAGGCGTTGATCACACTCACTGATACGGCGCGGCATTACTCGGATGCGTATCAATCATCGGAAACGTCGTTTCATAAATAATATTGACGTGTCATTGAAATATTGTTTTGACAAATCGAATGAGTTCTTTTCGTTGGATTTTCGATGTGATTGTGGTTTTTACTTTTATAAACACACGAAGATCGTCTTTACAGGTAATAAATTACCTTTTATAGTCAGCTTTGATGGATGTAACATTGTTTAATGATTAAAGATAAACACTATAATTAAAAGAGACTTTTAGGATGAAAACAGCAAAGTTTGGGATATTATTCTATAGTCTAATAAGTATGAGAACACTAGCAATAAATAGTTACCGTTCGGATAATGTTTTGATCACAATAAACATCTATGGAATACGACCAAAACATTGATGAAATAATGACTTATAACTATCCTCAAACGCTAAATTCCTAATCGAACTGTATCCTAGCAGCGCAACTTCTGAATCTATTAACAAATTCGCGTACAAACTTCGCACTCACGCCCGTTATACTAACCGGAACAGCGAGCACGTGGTAAATAATTTCAATAAATTGATTCCTCGAGTGCAAAAGCTAATTGCCCACAAATAGTTTAGCCGGTACACTTGCTACTGTAACGGGACAGAGGCCGTTAATTATATCTAGCGGTGCGGTTTGCTGTTTATTGGCGACTAACGAAGGTTAATTATCTACTGTGCTGTTAGCACGCTCGCGCTGCCGTCTGCACTGAGAACTATTGTATCTAATACGGTCTAAGTAGTTGAACTTTGATTTAGTGAGTGCGGTTGTACGCTACTTGCATTGTATCGGCGACTTCCGTTAAGCTTATATCGTATGTACTTTTAAGTACTGCTTAAATTCTAGCTACTCAAATAGGCAAATAATAACACATATTTAAGATTGAAGTAATGCTTAAAATCCTTTAAATAACTCCTACGCTTGTTGGGATGTTCTAAGTTTGACGTATCTATGCCATCGCAGCTCTTAAACGAACGGGCCGATTTTTGTGTGGTTTTATTGTTATCATCTGACAATCCATAAAATCTTAGCTTATAATTCATAAAGATCTATTCAGGTTTTTGACGATTCGTCGATGAAGTTTACTTGAAATTTTCAACATTATTTAATAACTTTATTTACTTCCTTGTTGCACAATTATATAGGGCTATAGTTGCTTCCACTTTATTATGAAATCCATTAATTTTGCTATACAATAAAAATACAAGTTAAAAGCAATCAATATATTTTCCAACATTAATTAGGCGCAAATCCAACGAAGCTTGTTACGAACAAATTAGGTGCCAAATATCTCAAAAGGCCGGGTCACAACAGCCACTATTCATCACACAAACACGCGAACCGCGAACGCTAAATCATTTGTACGAGGCATTTTCGAGCGGTCATAACCATAGCGTACAGCGCCATAAGACCCTTCGCATGTGGACGACTGCGGACTATCATACGAATTTTTTAAGTATTTAATGCAACATGTAATTAATTCCTTCCAATTAGACGGAACCATGATAATTTTTACATTATATTTTATTAAATGAAAAATGTTATACGAAATCTCATAACGTATCTACAGTTTGTACTATTGGACGTGAAACTGGCATACAATTTGGAAACGAACAATTAGCACTTAGGCACTATTAAAGTATTGCGTAAGCACTTGGGGTGTGGGATTTTTATTTTGCTCATTTTTCCCGGGCGAGTGTAAATAGTGAAAGTCAGCTGTATTCATTTCGAGTTTTCTCGTATTCTTTACTATCTCATTTACATTAAAACATATCAGGCAACCACATAATAATATTTACAAAAAAAAATGTGACTTAAAATTATGAAACATACAATAAGTGTTTTAAATTAATGTAATAATATCGTACGGCGCGTTAACCACATGCGAAGGGACCAACACAGTCCAAAGAAAGAGTCCATCGAATCAATCTCAGTCACATACCTAAAATAATACTCGATCAGTACCGGCGCGTCAAGTAGCCACTTCTTATGGAGATGAGCCGGCCTACGGGCCCTCCGGCAACCCGCTGCGCAGAGATATCAAGGGATAAACAATCATACACACTGTTGTCCTTTTATATGTTTTCATAGTTTACAACAAAGAGTTCTATAACAATACATTTTTTGTTGAAGCATGGATAGGTCGTTAGGTGTCCGTAGACTTTTTTAGTTGTCAATGAGCAACGAACGATTTTTATTTCAATCTGAAACGATGTCTGATATTTCACAGGCAGATCCCTATGCTGTATCTTGTTAAAGATTTTTTTATTTCGCTTGTCTGTGGGCCAGAAACCGAGACTTTGGGTGTTTCATAGGTTTAGGTTGCCACATTGCTATATAGTATATAATCTTATAATATATTAGATATTTAAGTACATTTAAAGCCACATGACCCTTTGCAAACTTCCTACAATGCAAATACAGAATATACAAAAATGATTACACCACGTAGTGGATGGTATAGCAACTTACAAATAAACGAATGTCGTATTAAGGTTGTTAAGAATATTTAATAAGAGTATTATGTAACGAACGACTAAATATAAATAATATATTAAAATCCCTTGGCCGGTTGATTGGAACAATGAGTCAGTCATACAATTACAAGGCACAAAGCAGTCCCTCGGGGATAAATTATTATTTATGTAAATTTTTTTCGACCGTTCAAAATTTTATTTCAGCGCCGACGTGATTAATGTACATGGATTTTTCACTCGGCCTCTTCATAACGAGAGGATCAAACAAATGACAGCGCGATTGGTAAGCGCTCGCGCGCTGGGAATTCATTAGATTCTGCTGAGGAAGGAACCGTCGTGATTTTACTACGTACCTACATACAATACGTAATAAGGGATAGAGCGATTTTTTCTCCCATCATTAAGGAGCTTCAGAAATACACAAATCCTATTAACGATTTTTCGGTCACGAAATACAACGGATCCTCGGAAAAAAAATAATTTTCGTACGGTTAAGGGGCTTTCATTAAATGAGACGTATAATAATGGACGATATATGGGTTGAATCGTGATTCTCGAGTGATATTTCCGACAGGGACCGAGGGCGCATGCGTTTAATGAAATCAAGGGGATTAAGAGCATCTGCCTGCTTGTTATTCAAATCGATCGGGAGCTCGTTTATCATTTTAAATAAGCTACTGCTTAGATAAGCGCGGGGTGTGGTTTGTGTGCAACAAAGGAAGTGGTATTCGGTAGCCCAATTAACTAACCAGTTGTATTAATGAGATATTGCCTTCATAAAGGGTTACGGACGTGTGTCATAAAGTAGTTTAATTATTACGCTTTATGTTTATTTTTTATACAATCAAACAGATTTCATTTATTAATCTTGTAGTTTTATAACTGCGAACTTAGTAAATAATAGTCAGACAAGTATGTGAAATGGACTTCTTAAATAATAATTCAAATCGGTGCGGGTAATAGACGTTGAGATCGTGAAGTTTCGAGTTGAGCCTACGAATTTTAGTCTGATTGCATAACTAATACTGTCATAGATTACTTTACCATCAAGCAAACCTTAAGTAGTGCTTGGGCCATTATAAAAAGTTTTGATATATAACAAAGTATGTAATAATAATCATTTATTTAGATCCTGAAGGTAATCATCCGCCAGTATTGCAAAACACATACAACGTTAACAACGATGGAGAACACATTAATTATTAAACCAAACACGGATCCCTCAGTAAGTATTGTCAACATAATTTTGCGTAGCGTCGGATTGAAATTGCGAATGATTACGAGGTATTCAGCCAAATAAATATACAATTCGAACAAGGACTACAATGTGCCAACCCTGGTGCGATGACGTTTCGTATTATCTCACACTAGGGCGACAATGAATTTACGAAACATAAGGACTTAGAAAGTATTCTAACAGGTCAAGTTAGTACCTGCTTTGTGTGTTTAAAGCATGAATGTATATAAAATATGAATCGATCGAATGTATATAAAAATGATCGATTTAATACTACATAAAACATATATCTACATAACATTTTCTTCGACTTTTCTATACAGAACAACATAACGCCATATTGATAATTATAATATAATATATTTAAGATACACCAAAAAAAATTAGGAAAGTAAAGAACGTTTATAGCACGCAGGTAAAATTTAAAAATAAATACTTTTCTGATCCACCCAAAAACGATGGTCACACTAACGCAAGACAAACAATCAAACAGCCGAGTGGATGGAACAAATCACGACGGTATTGTCGAGGTGTTTAGGAACCGTCGTACAATCGTCTCACAGAGTTAAATCTCTGATTATTTTTTGAGATTTAAGAAGTCGTATAAGACTCTTAATTAGACAATGTCACGGTCTGTGACAATGCTATGTGATTGCGGTCGTATTATCGTACCTTGTTTGTAAAGAAGTGGCTTTAAAAGACATCTTATAATTATCAAGTACTGTTGCACTTACCATTAAGAATCCCTATCTGAACTATTTAATAAATAGAATAGGATTGTTTACTTGTCATATAATAATAACCGCTTTTAAATGTTTAAATAAAAATTGGATATCAATCATTTGTAAAAAATTGAATATAATTTAAATAAAATTATTTATTTTCAGGGGAGTAAATTCAATTCCTGAATTTAACCATACATACATGTCTACTCTAACAAAACGTGACTACAAAACGACAATACAGATTATTGTCCAAGTTTAATCTTCGTTAATAATTACTGTTAGTAGACTTCTTATTAAATAATTATTTAATTATGACAATTTCTTGATCGTAATTTTAATTATTCCAATTTTAACTGTTTCAACGTTTGTTTAAGAGTAAGCGGTCGTAAAACAATTAGCGAGTGAATTTAAATTACATTCAACATTATGACGTCACGACTCACATGCCGGTGCTAGGACATACGATCCATAAATCCAGACCATATTCTAAGCAAGATTTAATGTAGTAATAAAATAAAACTGTGCGCCACATGCAAGCGCGTTTGTAGGAGGTCGTTCGGTGGCACAGTATATTACAATCAGTTGAGACAAAACCCGTATACATGATCCTCGACATATGTTCAATTTTGTTCCGTTCAATTTCTGATACTTGACAATATTTTGGTCCAACTGATTTTAATACGCTGATAAAAACTGTGTTTTCTATATATTTACGTGCAAAAAAATTCGACATGTAGCAGTTATCGAAATTGGAAACATATTATGGAAT
>JAOSYY010000015.1:11629587-11646907 GCA_025727935.1 Hebomoia glaucippe
ATAAACACCCCCCCCCCCCCCCCCGCCACAGGTGAAAACTTTACAAAAAATATTTAACTAAAATTATGTCAATAACAGAAAATTGCAATGGCGAAAGAATCACGCAATGCACTAAAGACGAATAAGTAATTATCATCCTTAGATATTTTTTTAAATAGAACACTATTTCTAATAACTAAATGTGATAACAAAACTCTTCGGTACTTAAGCAAACAATTAGTATTGAATCTAGCTTCTGCCGGCGTCATCTTTCTTTGTAAGGATCCCAATTTTTTTTTTTTCAAATATAATATCCTTCCTCGATATATGTAATATCCAACACTAAAAATTGTTTATAAATCAGCACAACCGTTCCTAATATTAGCGTGTTCAAACAAAGAAATAAACGCTTCAGCGTTACCTACATTAATATTATAAAGAGGAAGATTTGGTTCTGAAAAAAATCAGGGATCCTTAATAAAAGTCCAATAATGTAACGCAAGGTGTAAAAATCGAAATGAACGCGAACGAACCCACTGGAAGAAGCGAGTTATAGTATATAGTAAATAAGTAATAGCTGTCCAGATTCGTGTACCTTAGAAGAAGTAACATTGGCAGTTGCCTAGTCGAGTTCAAAACAGCAATCATACGAGAAACCCAGTGTAGTTAAAAGGTAAATAGAAAACGGTGTACCCAGTAGCGTATCAAAAATACTCCTCTATAACGCTTCAAACCACGGAATCCTGTTTCGATCAATTTAACTACCTACATTAACGAGGCGTTACATCCCATCCATTCCCACATATTTCGATCAACAGGTCCAAGGAAGTTGTTAGTAATTAAAGCGGGTACATTACGGTTTATAAATTACATTTTATATCTTCATTAAGTAGTTTTGTATGCGAGAAATGGCCAGTCTGTCCGAATCGCAAGCAAGCACGGTGGCCTGGCACGTACAAAAGCTATGGTGAAGAAATTTTAGAACATGTCGTAACTTGTTTATCAAATAAATAATAGCAACAATTGACAACTACACTATGTTTTTACCGAAAGGTTATAAATGTCTATACTAATATTATAAGCAAGCAGTGCCCCATGGACTTACTCGTATTAAGTTTATGTTTATTTTAGCCATCCACCATTGAAAGCCTCGTTAAAATCTATACAGACGTTTCGAAAATTAACTACGACAAACAGCCATAATTACATACTCGTAATAGGTATCTCGCAGAAACATTTTTATTCATTTCTCAACATAGGAACGGTACAAAATTGTATACTGTTATGTATAAGATAAAACTTGTCACTTTGATATTACAAATTTGATTTGTATGAAATTTAAAACACTGATAGCAAACTATCCACGCATAGACTAAGTTCCAGAAATATAATTCTAACATTAATTTCAAATTAATAACATCAAAAGAAGCGAATAGAATGAAAAAACAACAAATGTCGTTCGTTTTTACGAAATTTATGTAACTACCTCACAAAGAGAATGTGACACGTTTCCAGTCAAAACGTAACGGTTAAAATTTTGGTACCAGCGCTACCTTTAATAAAGTGAGATATTTATAAGCAACAGTTGTCACGGTGACGCGTACCCGGGGAAGGGTTGAGAAATCGATCGACCGATAAGATCCCAAATAGTTCACTCGCAGTAACGAGGCAAGGTGACCGTTGTGAAACATAGGAGAGTCCATTGTTAACGCCAGCGAAAGCTAATATCGTTTGATTAATCTGTTTTATATTTAAATTAGACAAGCGACGGGTTACTGAAGTAATTATAGTTACATTCGTTTTGTAATACAAACAATAATTTGAATATTGTTATAAGATTAGTCGGCTAACTTCACGTCTGCTTCAATGTACAGTTGTGTTCATTTCCCTCCGGGTCTCCCCGTGAAGAGGATAATAAATATGAATTTTAATTGGCATAAGAGGCCACAGTAGAGTTACTAGAAACCGTATAGCTAAGAGCTTAGAAAAATGAAACATTATAGAAAGATTATTGAAATAAAATAAAAAGAATCAAAGTGTTTATTTGTAATATCAAAACGTTTACCTAGACGCATAATCTGTACTTAAAAAGGATACACAATTTACAAAATATTTACCTGTCTGTCTATTTGTTCCTACTCAATTCCGGAATAGCATGACCAATTACGACAGAACTCCCATTGGCAGATAGCTTAGACAAGGTGTAACTTAACTACTTATTAAATTCGAATCATATTCTATTTCTATATATTTTCTTTAACACATTGATAGGACGACTTATAGGTACCTTGATTGCGACAGCCATAAAGCGCACACAAAAATATTTCTAATTTTATTTCGGGAGCACTATAAAAATATTTGAAACGCTTTTGTGGCACAATGGAATTGTGTGAATAGATGATAAAAACATTTTGCATCGAAAATACGTGCCCGGAGCGAAGCGGCACTTAGGTAACGCTATGGAGCCCGTGGCGGGAAAAATGACCGTCTATACTCACAGCCTATAAATTGTCCAATAAACAATCGCGCTTTGCATCTTTAGACTTAGCGGGATGAGCTTTTTAATGAAATGATTACTGACAGAGTTATGTACTTGTTTTTTATTGGTTCAGAAAAGCTATACAGTATGGTTTCTTATATTTAACACCAGTAACTGGACAATGATTTTGAGGAGGAGCCGCTAGAGACGCTATTTGATACGTTTCGACAGAGTTATGTAGCTACTAGCATCAAACGATATCATCAAAAGGCTTGCTAGAGGTATTGAAGTAAATAAGAGTTGCTATATAATATACTATAAGCCGGTGAAGCCTTCCATTGCAAAAAAAAAATATGTCTCAAAAACTATCGAAATTATTTTAAAAACACATTCATTTCCAGCAATCACGGCAGGGTTTAGTGACAGCGACTAAAATATAAGTCACTCGTGATAACACTAGCTATCGCTCAGTGAAAATCTCATCAAAAACGGTCCACCCCTTTTGCATATTTGTCGGACCAATCAAAGTGACAGACAAACATTTTATAAATTATGTTCCTTTTATAAATACCGTATATACTTTTATTATTTGGTATGACAAACAGACATTTTGTTTAAAATAAGGAGACCGATTTATTATAATCAGTTATCCCTCGAAAGTCCTTGCATATTTCATGGTTATCAGAGCTTTTGAAAAGTCAGCAAAAAAAAAATAATAATCATACGACAAATTCAATAGCAGCATTTCACGCTCGATAAAAAGTTCATAAGCTTTAAGGCGCTTCGGGGTGAAGCGTCGGATCAGAAATTTTTATTTTCATTCAATAACTCGAACCCTTTTTTAAAGGTTAGTGTTACACATTGTAATGCTTAAATTGACTGTAACTATATGAGATTAAGTTTAAAGAACCAGTCATAATGGTACGTGGCAGTTTATAATCTTGTTTTGTTATTTTAGGCCCTGTTTGTAGTTATAATAAATCGCCTAGAGCGTAAGCTAGTTGAATCGTTCCCTTTAGATAAAAATTTATATGAATCATCTCCCGAACGGCTAGACCGATTTTAACGAGACTTTCACTGGTAACTGGTACAGACCGTAATGTAGTATACTTTCTTGAAAAGTAATTAGAGTTCCTAACAGAAACTTAAGATTTCATAGGTCAGTTGAAAGTTTTGAGGGTTTTAACAAATTAAATAGAGTATCTTATAACATTAACGCAGATGAAACCGAAGGGCATAGCTAATTAGGTAAATAAACTGAAACGGTTCGCTACCATACATTCTCATAAATTAAATAACAATAAGTGATGATTTCCTTTAACAAAACGGGTAATTTATCAACGCCGGGATAACATCAATTGTTCGGATCATTATTATGTAATCAAAAATAGTTTGATATTAATCATTCGTACAATACAAATACAAACAACATTTTAAACATCATAATTTGCCCAGAGGCCGGTACACAGAAGTGATTAAAAAGAGTATTCCGGCAATTATCGACCGTCGGTCTAATGATAAAAAAATATACTAAATTGAAACAAACACTACAATTACTCTATAAACACGGAACGTTACATGATCAATTTGTTTTAACGAGGTAACGATTTCGTGAGAAAATATTTCAGTGACCTCACATGTCTACTCGCTAGAGGCAACAGCGGCCTAATGAGAACGATCCCAGTTAAAATAATTCAGTCGATTTTCTACTTTTCCAATATTTATCGACAGTCGAACGAGAACTTCATTTGATGGTACGTGACATCGCTGTTTAGATTAAAGCATCCGAACTTTTCATCTATGAAAGACGGTTGTTGCACTTGCAAATATTAATTTTTTTCACTAAGTATCATGCTCTTTAACTTCAATAAGTTTCCCACATTCAAGTTTTCCTTACACGTAGTGGAAAAGCGCAGAACGCGAACGTTTATATTGTTTAAGCTATGTGAGTTCTTTGTATCTATCTCCAGAAAACACAGTGTAATGTGAGATAAGTTATCATTACAAATAACAATTTTTAGTAACACCGGGGACACAACAGGCATACACGTCCAACTTACGACACCCCCTTTTTTCATTGGAGCTTAAAAATAAGCCTTTATAGCCCGGGCCGGTTAACAAAACCTTCGAAAATCGGCGCACTGCACATCTGCAAAAAGATATCTCATTTCGCGGCGTCTGATAAAAAATGCCGAAAAGCGTCGATACCGATTGCGCGTACGCGAGTCTATTCAATCCTTTGTCGCCGACGTTTGATTAAAAGTTCGCCGCAATCAGATGCGAGTGGGATCGCGACGGAAGTATCGCGTGTACAAAGGGAGCACCGACTGCATTGTAGATTGGCCAGCACTGAACCAAGTAGAAGGTAATCTTCCCGGATACGAGCCAATGTTCACTTGTTACTGGAAACACGACACCGTGAAGGTTGTAGACGCTACTCCCGTCACTGAATGCGAGCACTTTGGCGATTTTATTGTTGTACCAGCTACGGGCGTGACGATATCTTCTATACAACTTACACCTTATAAGATACTTGGGAATACTTTTTACAACTTACATATTCTGATCGCGAAGTTTTTGTTCAAAATTAAAGTATAATAGTTTTTAAGTTCGGCTTCACTCACGTAAACGTCGATTTTGTCAACGAATTCTCGCTGCCGATCAATGGAAAAATGACTAATTTTTCACAGCCATTTTCATATATAAAGTTAGATAGTAAGGTTTAAGTTTTATTTTTACCTAAATTGACCATACAAAAACCCATATAAAAATCATTAAAACGCAAATCACAAGTCCATAATTGCATCTCAAAAACCAGCATAAAAAACGGACAATACAAATCGTACGAGTGGAAAAGGTCTCGTCAGAGATAATTTGAATTTCGAACTGAAAAGTAATAAAATCCTTAAATTAGTGTATGCCAAGGTCTGTTTTAACTTTTTAACGAGTCAGCGTGGTGGGTGCAATATTAAAGACGACCATGACACTTGTTTACGATGAGCTTTCGCGGCGGGGGATGCCGCGCCTAATTTCTTGGCGCGACGCGGTCTGCGATTTATTTAAATGAACTTCTACTGGCACACACCCCGCTGAGAGCACATCAATAATTCGCCCAAGGGCCCTAGATTAGAGTTACCGAATACTAATTAAGATAAAACACAAAATTTTCCCGATTCCTCTGACAGCTGGAGATATTTTATTAGCACCACTCAAATCCGAGCAAAAGCCTCCTCAATTTGTAAACTTATTGTGTACTTTTTGTAATCAATTGTATACTTTTTATTCGCTAAATCGAAAATTGCATTTATATGTTTTCAATAGATACTTAACATATTGATTAGCAACGATGATATAAATAACTTAAATCTACCGCCAATATCGTTCCATACGAAAACACTGTCGCTCCCAATTTAAAAGTTAGACGAGGAAGGTTTTACGGTAACTTAAGCATATTTTCCACGGCGTTCCAATCAAAACGAGAGCATAACAAACTCCCAAGGCACGTCAACTGTGACAGAATTCATTACGGATGCGTCACGGAGCGTCACCTCCGTTCTCATAATTACCATCGTTGAACTTTCGCCACAATCGACTGAAACAACTGTCGAACTTAATCGATTCGCGTCAAACCACGCGCCTCGAGGTACGGCCGGGATCGCGGCGCGGCTGATCCATCAACGGTAACGAGACGAGATTTATTTTAACGGAAAGCATTTCATACGTGACAAGTATACTTTAAAAGGTAATTGAATAAGCGCTGGTTCATTCGACGTGTTTTAAAGGCTTTATAGAGCTTTTATACCAAAATGATGTTGTATAATGCCGTGATATTTACGTCGACACGGCGATGAATACGTTCACTAGAGTTTAATGGATTGATGGCATTTGATAAGAGCGTTACAAAACGCTACTGAAAATCATTTTACGTTTGAATGTTACGCTCCACAGAAGTGTATGCTCGGATACATTATTTACACATGCAAATTTAAATATCCATAAAACAGCATTGGCAACGCGTCTCGTTTGAACATCGTAAAACAAGAACTTTAGTTTAAAATCATTACGACAGTTAGACATCGGAGCCTTTGCGAGACTTGTTAACAAGTATGTTGAAACTTTTCTATAGTTTACTCACGAAATTCAATGAAAACGCTTAAGAGAACGCAGGCTAAATATTACCAAGTACGATCGTAGGCGGAACCATTTGTTAGCGCAAATCCCACATAGGCCGCGGACTATTAATATTCCCGGCTCTTCCTCCATTTAATGTGCCCGTAATAGTTAGGTACGAACAGATGACGCGATAGTGATGTATTGGATTACAATTATCATATCGATTCTTAGATCGGGAGGGCTTTATAGTTACGATAAAATAAGCAGCTGAAGCGCTTCGAAAATAAAACGACACCTTTAATGAGGCGAACGGGTCAGTATGTGAGAATCGGTTAGACGGGTAGCCTGCTATCTCGTTTGGGGATCGGAGCATCATTTTATACTTTCCATAGGCGCGTTTTTATTGGCTTAGGTGTTTCGAAATTATACATTTTTAGATTATCTGACAGTATAATATGTTTCTTAATTGACTTCAGTTTTTATATGGTTATTAAGTATACAGTTTTTAACATATTTACAAGGGCGCATTTTGTTTAAGCTTTATTGAAAAATTAATTGTTTATAGAACCTCTTTATATCTTGTACGACTAATTAGTGTTCTCTATTCTTCCTTAATTTTATACACTAGCAGGTTTTTAATGTAGAAATTAACATGAAATTATTTTGATAAAGGCTTAGACTAAACGTTTGACAATAGGAAATTTAATTCCAGCAGTTGAGCTGAGTTCCGGTATCGAATGTAATTACTGGGAGGATGCTGTGAGAGTATTGGACAAACATCGATGCAAAACGAGCTGTTGACCCCGGCGTGGCGTGGAGGTGTCAAAACTCGTGGCAGGCAATTGACACAAGTTGGCCCGGCGCGTGAGAATATTTGAACAAATAACCCCGTAGTTTATCTAGTACCGGTAATGAATCATTACTTTAACGGTCGCCTAAGCACTTGGAAAATCGAGTGCCGTACGTTAACCTCCACACTATTTACATAAAAATCTGAGACATCGGAGATTTTGCCCACTATCACGTGTAAATATCACATTTTTCATAGAGCCGCGCAATAAATAATGAAAATATCGAAATTTTATACGACACGCCTATTATATGTCATTCGATATTTGCCTTAAAATGTAAAACAACTCAATATATGCGCGAATATTAAAAACGTACGGTCGATAAAACATTCACAAGTGTGAAAATGACCGAAGCGACCAATTAACTTCGTACAATTTGTTATCTTAGACATGTCTCGAAATGCCTATACAAAAACATTTTTCACACTACATAATAAACATTATTATTAACGAGTTCCTTTGTCGATACATCAATTTTAAAATTGCCAAATAATGCTAATTTATTTTACAATTTTACAGACGACACACGTTCCGTTCTCAAATTATTTACTTGTATTAGAATTTAAAAATATCGAAACAGAACGACACGTACTCAAACGGCTATAAGCAAGTAAATACTATATCTAACACGCTTTTATTAGCTAACTTGTAAAATTGTCGTAGCCAATTGACACTTTGTATGTAAATGTATTTTGGATGACAATATAATAATTTAACTTGGAACTTATCTGATGATGAAACAAGAAAATAAAGCGTGTTTAGAACTTTTAAACTACTTTTATGTTTTCTTTTATAGATATCTAGTGGGATATTCTGAACGTGGAGTGCGTAGGGAGTTGTCCCTAATACATAATAAGACCGTTACTGGGACCAGAGGAACATCCGTACGTACTTCAGAGAAGCGACCTGCACGGCTGCTGTCGTTTCCTCTGGCCAAAACAAATCTACTGAAAAAAATCCACATTCTACGCACACTTAGTTATAGAAATGTGTGAATTGTCCTTTGCTTTAAATAAATTCCTTTTTCGATTAAAAAGTCGTAAAAATCTACACGTAATATTACACAGACTTCCCTCGTTTCAGCTGTCGTTATAATTATCACACGTCGATCCAGAAGCATCCTGTCTCTTCATAAATAGATCATAATTTATAATGTGTAACGCACTTAGCGAGCCGCAAGGTTGTCCGAGCATAACGCGATCACAAAATTGCCCATTAATGTTAATATATAATTTAGTGACATCCTGTTATATATTGCAATCGTTAATCATACAGATCATTGCCTCACAGACTATGTTGGTACAATAGATAATTATATTAGAAAAAAGTTTTATAAATTGACTAAGATTATTAGTACACAATTCTAATCATATGAAATATTACAGGGTGGTATATAAATACAGCCAAAATATCTCAAAGTTAAAACAGTCACAAATAAGAAATATTAATTACAAGTAATAAGTACTCAAGTATAACCTAAAAGATACTCCTAAATCTTATATATAAAATTCTCGTGTCACGGTGTTCGAACTTGAACTCCTCCGAAACGGCTCGACCGATCTTCGTAAAATTTTATATGCATATTCAGTAGGTCTGAGAATCGGCCAACATCTATTTTTCATCCCCCTAAGTGATAAGGGTTGTTGAACCTTAAATTTTTTTTTCATTTTTTTAAGATACAGCATATAAAATTAGATATAACCCCCAATTTTCACTCCTCTACAGTCAACCCCTAAATATTTATGTGGCAAAACGACGTTTGCGGGGACAGCTAGTATATTTATAATAATCTTTGTTAATATTTTCTATTTAGTTCATTGATTTTTTTCGCTCATTTATAACGGGTGTTAGGGGACCGCTCCTGAAAACGAAGACAGACACACATGTCACCTTCCATGATAGTACGAAAAAAAATCGATACTGACTAAAAAAAGTATTTTTAAAACGTTTCATTAGCGTTATTTCGCTCCAACATTTTAGTCCAGCTGTTTTTGTTATCAGGCTTCATTGCTAGTTCTTTTTTTTACGTAAAGTAATTTATTTTTTATGAAACTATCCTTTCATTTAGCTGTATAATGCTAATAAAACGTTTCAAAAAATAGTCAGCGTCGATTTTTTTTCGTACTATCATCACAGGTGTCATGAGTACTATCATCTGTCTTCGTTTTCGGGAACGATCCACTAAAACCCTGTATGATACTTTTTCAACAATTTAATAGATTTCCTTCCTTATTTATCTACTGTACTTTTAGTTTTTACTATAACGTCAAAAGAAAAACTTTGAAAGTACTGTACGGAATAAAGTCATAGTCGAGCACAATGTATGCAACTTTGTAGACTGCAATAAAACGTACACGATATCAAACGTAGATGGGTATAAGACGTTTAAAAAATACCCCGAAAACTTTTCGGGGTAGACAAACTAATAAATAATTCAATGGCAGGGCATTTACGGTGTAGCCTAATGTTTAATTTTGACACACGTCGCGTTTACCGATGCTCGTTAAATCACATAAGAATCATAATAACGACTCTTAAAGTAAATATTGTTGGATTTACGAGCGACGACAGTGAAACGACTGCTCTGTAAATATTTTTAAGAGACCATATCGCGGCGCATAGCATAAATACGTCATTAAGTGATATTTCGTAACGGCAACGCGTGAGACACGGGTCTGTCTACAATTTTTTCTCTTAATAACTAGTCTTCTAAGAATTGTATATTTTAATAGCGGTGCCACGTGGTTTCACCTGCATCACAATACATTTATAAATTATAGCTATTGTACGAGCTATATGTCTTTAAGTTTCTTTAAAATGTACTCAGTAGTGATACTCGCAAACTTTGACGTTTGGTAACTTGCCATATGTTGGAAAATATGATCTATTCACCCCATCGTAAGACTCAGAAACCTTTGTACATATCTGTTATATGCAAGTCTATATAGTAAGGACGAAAGCTTGCTTTGCGTATCAATGTCCAAAGCCTATTCCATTTTCTCATGACTCGACCGATCTGTTTCAACGTGTTATTTAAAAGTTAAATTAGACACATTTTTTACAGAATTAATAATATATGCAAATATTACAAGCAATTAGAGAACGTCACAAGGCGATTAACATTCATCGCTTAACAAATAGACGGCTTTATGAAAAACTAGGTAATATATCGTTGTCATTTGTAACGTACGCAATTAAGATGTCATCGAAGTGTTAAGATTTATAACTTGTAATTAAATGCGCCTAATACAAACGCGCTTTCCGTTCAGTCCCGGACGAAACTCCGGACAATTGGTTAATTTTTTATAACGGTTTACGACGTGAAATATTAGATTTTCGTTGCGGACACATTATTTACACTGGTTCGATTCGAATGTTTCGATCACGAACACTAGAGACGTAGTTGCAATTAAATTCTCGATGTTTGTCTCGTCTCTGGGCTTTATATGTTGGTCAGAGTTAAAATTTATATCATCGGCCTAAATTCAGATGGCTGGCGGTTATATACAAAAATTAATTTCTGGTGTCCGAAATTATAATCATCTTTATACGTGGCAGCGAATGCGCTCAATTATTATTGAGATGAGAACTGTAAGGTTATTAAGGCTTGAAGAACTCTGAACGAATGTGAATAGATAATATAAGTAGTGCAAGAGTGCAACGCAGTGACGGATTTGCCTTAAAGCCCAGGAGGCTCGTTCCTGGGGCGGGCAGATATTAGGGCGGTCAATCGTGACAAAAAATTCACTGATAACAAGAAATGACTCAAAGAACGTAAATATTCTTAAAGCTGGCGCATATTATTTTACATAGCCTGAAGAAAAGACTGCAAATCCCGGAACGGTTCAATGAATTATGTTATAAAAATAATTTTAAATTTTCTTCATCAATTTTTAGGGATTCTTGTAAAAATCATTTAAAATTCACAATAGAAGAAATATTTTGCGTTAAATATTTACGTTTTAGTACAAATACAATTAGCGGAGCGACATTGCCTCTATTAAAGAAAACGTTTACTTTAGATCTATTTTCCGCTCTTAAAAATCGACGAACAGAGCAAACTGTGCAACTTTTCTTATTTCAATTGTTCGCTTAAATGCCTTCAAATGTACAAGACATGAAAACAAAACAACGAGAGCTCGCTAAGTGGCGTCTTATGCTTTTCGGGCAAATATTTGTACGAACACAAAGCACTCATCCATGTCAACTACAAACAAGCAAACCAGCCAGTGAGAACAGCGTCTTGCTCGACAACTTAATACTATTTCATT
The DNA here is from genome assembly GCA_025727935.1 of Hebomoia glaucippe. NCBI lineage: Eukaryota > Metazoa > Arthropoda > Insecta > Lepidoptera > Pieridae > Hebomoia > Hebomoia glaucippe. The sequence goes on from JAOSYY010000015.1 coordinate 11,641,281, forward strand.
GTAGACATTTCAAAAGCTCTTTCGCTGTTACATAATTCCTCTTATAGACGTTTGATTTCAACTTAAGCGAAACTCAGTTAATTCAATTTGCTTTAACATTTTACACAGCATTATAACCTCACAAGCTTCCGCCAGCGGCTTCGCGCACATTCATTTCGATTTTTACACCTTACTTTTTATTGGACTTTTAGTAAGGATCCCTATTTGTTTGGAAAATATTATATAGCATATAGCCTTTCCCGACAAATGCACTATCCAACACTGAAAGAATTTTTCGAATCGGACCAGCGCTTCCTGAGATTAGCGCGTTCAAACAAACAAACTCTTAAGTTTCATAATGATAAGTATATATTGATTAGTAAAAAAAACGGAACATATTGCCGATCTATCTTTAAGAGAACTCAAACAAGAAATTAATTTTTTATCTAATACGATAAAACATTGTGTTTTCGACGGAGTAAATAAACGAAACGCATACCTGTAACTTAATCTCGTATAACTCATACGTTCAAACTCACAAAACTACCACCCCGCAGTTAAACAAACGCGGAAGGCGAGCCCCGATTCCCCACGAAACGGCAATATTTCAAAGCGATGCACTCCGCCCCGCTCCTTTCTTCCGGACAATTTCTATTACCATATAGACGCTACTTTTCAATTCTTTTCCATTAAACTTGCTGCATCGCCGTGCGTACCGTCTCCGCCTCGCTTAGGAAACACATTTATAAAAATACTCTGTCGGCCACCGCGGTCCCCAGCGATTCTCGTTCTATTGCGAATTTTCAAAGTACATTTTCAGTTTTCCAACTGGGAAATATCGCTGTGGGTCATTGAAATTGTGCGGGAAAACGGAATTCATTGTGCACTTCAGCCAATTAACCTGAAGCGAACGCATTGTTAAACTGAAAGGCACAGACGCGACTCGAGATAATTTTCTAAAGAACAAGTTATTATGTCAAATTCTTACAGAGATAAATGCGAATTTAAAACGAGATTTTTTTTTATCAATAACCCGATGACGCAGCAAACGTCGTTTTGCCATATAAATATATTCTATAGGGTTGTATGTATTTTAATGCTGTATCATAAAAAACAAAGAAAATAAAATTTAGGTATGGACCACAGTTAACATTTAGGGGGATGAAAAATAGATTCATAAGAATCGGTCGAGCCGTTTCGGAGGAGTATGGGAACGAACATTGTGACACGAGAATTTTATATTAGATATAATCATGTTTACAATAGCGACACCTCCGACTTCTCCCAGGCATATAAATTACTTATGAAGGAAACGGTCCTCCTGTTTTTCAAGCAGATTCACTAAATTTCACTGAAGCTAGTTGAGCGGTTTCCAAGGTTACTATGAAAATAAAATCACAGCTCGCGACTTTGTATCCACTCCTATACCTAAACATATATTAACGATTACATATTATTAAAAGTTGTCGAGTCTTCAAAACAACAGGTGTTTTCTGAATACATGCGACACACAGCCATCATTACACGAAACACGGCTTATAAAATGTATCTCTGTGTGTGTCCTCATATACAAAATTAACTCTGTTAAAACGGGAATCATCGCTAGTCTATTATCAAAGTCCAATCTTCGTCTATTATTACAACAAACAAACAAAATTCAGTCAATAATCGCCACGACAACGCCAGCAGATGCTGCACCCGGTAACGGATTAAAAATCCACAATTTGTCACACAACAATAAAAATATTCATAACGAAAACATTGAACACAATAAGCGATGCAATAGTGCACAGAAGAGCGTAGCCAACAAAGAGATCCCAGTAGCCACCGGACAGCGTTGTATTTGAAAACATAAATAAGGAGCGTTTTGTACCACAATAGAAATCAGACATCCTATATGGAATTCAATTGAAATGTGCCGAGAAAAAATCTATTTATCAAACAGTAGATGGGTTCCGAGATAAGTCAGTCGAGTCTATTATTACCCCTTTCGATCGGATTCCTAGTAAGTTCCTATTTTAAACCCACCTTGTGTACGTCTTTATAAAACATTCGAACAACAGACGTAACATACAAAGAGTTTATCAAACAGGTCCACTATTTGACGGCGAGATCGATTCCTCGAGACGATAAGCGAACTTCAAATTGTTACATTTTTATTATTCTTCCTCCGTAGCAAGAACAATACGTGCCCTTAAAGCCTTGAAGAGTGAAAAGTATTAATTAATTAGAGCAATCAGTCTAAAAGATTAATTGCAGTACATAGTATTTAAAACCTTATTTTTTTAATACGCTATTCATTTCCTTTCTAAATAATCAAATCGGGAATGTTGTATTTTATCAGTAAAATAGATATGAATGGACAAACGTACAAAATGTGTGTTGACAGATATTACTATAACATATTTATAGTTTAATATGATAAAGCTGAGGTGTTTGTTTGAACGCGCCAATCTCAGGAACCGCTGGTCCGATTTGAAAAAATCTCTCAGTGTTGGATAGTCCATTTAACGAGAAAGACTATAGGATATATTATATTTTCAAAAAAATTAGATCCTTACTAAAAGTCCAATAATGTATCGCAAAGTGTAGCTAGTTCATAATATAAAGAGATATTTTTATTTTACTACAAATCTTTTAATCTACTTATGAATACTTGAAGCGAAAAAAATGCTTTTTCGAAAATTATCACGTAATCTGAAGAGTTACACTTAACGTATACATGTGTCCAGTGAACAACGCTATTTCTTTTACTAATTAAAATATTACAAAGACGCTTTAAAAATAAACTATAATTGCTTTGTTACCGGAGACAATATTTTGCATTAGGCGATCGTTATCAAAACCTCGCGTTGATAAGTTTCTATCAGCCCTATAGACGTTTCAGTTCAGTTTCGCTAGCACGAACGTAGCTCACGATCGTGGCTCATGATCGAAACACATCCACTTACAATCCCTATTACCATAAAAGATTTACCGTATGACGACTCTTTTAGTCTCCGTGGAATATGAATTCGTTAGTACACGATATTGCATACATTGTCATAACATTTGTTCTTATATGGCCGACGTGGTGCTCGCTTTGTTTCCATCGATAAAAAATAATGCGTCATGGTTCTCAGCCCGTCGTGAATGTACAATTAAGTTCTGTATACATTATTTACGAGCCATTTAAGTCATTGATATTCTCCGATGTAGAAAACCTGACGGTCTGAGGAATTGAAAAATAAAACAGAGTATGAGGTAACGTTACGTTAAGCCCGGAAGCCTTATCGAAAGCCTAAAAGTTAGTCAATACAAAAGCCAATTTATTTATTCAAAAGCTACTATTAGGTCAAATGCAGAAACAATACAACATAGCAATAGAAGACAATTAAGTACAATACACAGTAAAACTGACTCGGGGACGAAAAGGTCGCGAAGCGCTTTGCGCGTTTTGTTCATGATTTTCCGAATGCTCGAAATAAAAATAAATAAGCCGACAGCGTATCAGTTAAAGAGGTTAGTTTATCTATCGTTGTCATAAAAAAATGAAAAATAGAATTATTTAAGTACAAACGTTGTGACCACGTCTTTAGGAGTAGAATTCGATTCGTATCTAAAATCGATAACAATCGAATGTAGTGTTTTTTTTTTCATCGCAGCAAATGAGATGTTAGGCGATCAGTCGGAGCGTACGGGCCGTGATAATCGCGTACGACATAAGTAGGCTCGCGGGCAGAGGCACGCATCATTTACCGGCCGTCGGTCGCGATTAGGACTAACGAGTTGACGTGGGTCACACACCGTATGCCATTACAAACTGAATCACTTAACATCTAATGAAACCTTCAGCTGATGAATTGGTCGGTGTTTATTACAGGATATTTGGATGTTGCTAAATAAAAAAATATATAAAATATCACACTCGGAAATATGATCATTTCTGGGGTGTTCATGTGGATGTGACGTCACACATTGGTTTTCTGGCGGTGAGTCTCAGTTTCAGCTAATACCAATAACGGCTAGAGCAATTTTGATGAAACTCTTATTAGCGGATAGCTTTTTTTAAGAAGCGTAAACGTGTAAAGTAAGCTTCTGCACATGACATTCAACATTAACTAGCAAATGATTAATATTCTAAGATGTTTTTGGCATCAAAAATTTAAACATAAAATTGACGCGTTTAAGACCACGGGACCCCGCTAGTTTTTTACAAAATCATATTAATACAAGAACATTTCTGAAAACTAAAATCCCATTAACCGAACACTCAATCTAATATAAACCGAACGTCCCGCACATGTAAATATAACGGCCTCCCGCGGCTAACAAATGGCTTCGTAATATATCGAACATTTAATTCTGGTTTTATCAAAGGACACTCCGGGTTAAATATAGGATGGTCCGTAATAGTGTCGAGTCACCTAAGCTAGTGTCCGTCGCCTGGCGGGACGTCACCCTAACCGCTAACCCGGCGCATTCTATCACCCCCAGATATTAAAAATAATTGTAAAAGAAACCCGGCACAGCCTCTCGAAAAATATTTATTCAAATAAGTCGCTATGAACCCAACCGTAAAAACACGGCGAGGGTTGAAGGGCCGGCAGTTTTATTAATATTAAACGAATGCTTCAGTTGACACAAATTGGCGATAAGCAGAGCGAATAAGTCGAGTTTGTTGTGCCTCGTTAAGTTTATTTTTATGTATTAGTACGGGAGCTGCGCAAATATTGTAATTTAAGAAAGTGGCCACGTACAAGGGTTTCAGGGCTGAGATATGAAAGCGTTTTGGACCTACATTACCAGATGCTACGCTCAATAAAACTTACCGAACGCTTAGCAAATATATCACACAAAGCGATGAAACTCTTCTGTGAAAATTTCCAAACCTCTACTGTAAAATATAATTATCAAAATACTCATATAAGATATTTCAATTTTAATTATATATGTTCCGTGACATCTCTGAAAACGGGAACAATTTTAACGGGATCCTCAACAACAAATAGCTTATGTAACCGAAGATATTTTTTTTAAAAATTCCTACCCAACCATCATCACACAAATACACAATCAACATGAGTAAAACCTTGAGACACTACTGAAGAAAAATGATCACGATTAGTTGTCAAAATTAGTATCCAGCCTTATCTAGCTTTACAACGATTGAAAAATACTGTACTGCACACATCGTATCAACAATAATCAATAAAAAATACAAATTACACGTGAAAAACTATAGTAATATGACAAAACTGAAATGTTTGTTTGAACGCGCTAATCTCAGAAACAGCTGGTCCGATTTGAAAAATTCTTTCAGTGTCGGATAGTACATTTATCGAGAAAGTCTATGTTATATTTAAAAAAAATAATTTCTTAGTAAAACCCATAACCTAACCTAACCTAACTTAACCCAACGTTTAAAAATCGAAATGAATGCAAGCGAAGCCGCTGACAGAAGCTAGTAATCGATATAAACATTCAATTAAACAATCGTACTTAACAAAACCCATCGAACAGTCACATTTGACTAAGTACTCATGTAAGATACTTAAGCCAGCGATTTACGAACTATTTCGAAATTCATTACAATAAAGAAATCTCGATGGCAATTTGTCCGTCGCAGTGACACTTCCACGTTATCCAGTGAGTCAACGCGAGGAATG
>JAOSYY010000015.1:11653432-11665698 GCA_025727935.1 Hebomoia glaucippe
TACAAATTTAAGATTGTGTTAACTTATAAAGATTGACTTCACGCGATTTAAGACTGGGTATTCCAAGACGTGGCTTAAATTTGAGTACAGTTTGAAGTGTTGTCAAACTTTAGGATTATATGACGTTTTGACAATACTCATATATAATGAAATTCCATAATCCTACATAGCTATATGATAATAAAATTATGATAAAAACTTAGAAGCGATTCCATGCAGTTCCATGTTCTGCAGTCAATAGGTTGCCAGGTGTCACGCCGCACGAATAAGCCCACGTTGCTTTTCTCGCGCCAAATTGGCCGTGTTGCGATCTGACGCACTACTAAGGGTTCAATTCACGTGTAAAATCCCTTTAAATTACACGCGATAAACTCAAACCCCTCTAAGTTAATAAGCCGTGACGCCATATTTGTAAAACATACACTGATCACAAAGGATTACACTTACAAAATTCACTTAATTTTAAAATATCTAAACTATACAAAAACCGGTGTTTAATCTTCGTTTTTTAAATATGATTTAATTATTTTTACTGCGATTATGGAGCAGGTAATGGATTTCCATGTTTAACCTTTGTTTAAAGGCATCCGTTGTGGCTTTAAACACATTATTTTGTTACAAACGCGATGAACTATCGCATCACGACAAGCAAACAACACGAAATAGTTACGTGTCAGGAACATTATTATGTTTTTGTTGATATTGTACTATGCCTAATGAGGACTGTGATGTGCCAACGTTGATTACCTAGAACAAAAACATGTCATTATAATTTCATAATTTACATAATAACTGAGAGGATACATTGCTACACAGAGCAAGTCGGAGCGTTTTCTAAGTTAGGCAAAATAACAGGTGGGCGTATCAATGATAAGTTTGTGTAGTTAAATTTAATTGGAGCTTTTTATACGAATCAATTATGTTATATCTTATATACAATCTACCTTTGACTTTTGAACTGGAATATAATATTATTAAACAGGTACAATTTTTATAAATTGCAGAGAATTTGAATCTCATGTAACAAAATAAATTTGAATGTTATAATAGATTTCTTTGATTCTAATTGCAAATTTCTAACAATAGAAAAATATTTATTCAGACATCGATTTTAACGGTACAGTGCGTAGTATTTAAACTTTACGTTTCAAAAATATCTTAAATTACTAAGTTAGCGATACCACTCACGATTATTATAAATTCCCCTGAACCTGTCAGCACCGACACAAGCAGGAAATTCAATTTCTTAAACCATTATAATACCAATCACTCCCGTTATGGTGTTGTATAGAAACATAGGCTATACGCCATAGGCCGAAAGGCCTAAAGGAACAAGATTCTTCTTAAGGCAGCGTCCCTTGTAGCGTTTATTTCTAAACACCTCGCACCAAGTGAGATAAGCAGTAGCGAACAATACACCATCTACGGAGGCGGTACGCGTTGAGGAATGATCAGCCGCCTGGAAATGACGACTTAATGGATTATACGTGTCCACAGACATCGAGATAAGTGTCGCCGCGGTATCGGCTCTGTCGCCGGCGATTAGACGCCGAAATTCGAAAAATTAATAACATAATGGAAATCAACCAAGGAATCGTTTTATGCGTCGATGAACACACGCGATAAGGCTACCCACCATTTTATACGACATTTATAACGATTTAAATGTGTCCAAAACCGGAGGTGAATAGATTTTTAAATTTCTATCCGGTACATAAATAAAATACAGTAGAATTCGAAACGTTTAGAATAAAGACGTCCTCATGTCCGATTCACCGGACTACGTTATGTTACAACAGCCTCTAGTTAGAGCAATTCACAACAATACTCGAAATAATAATTCACTATTGAACTCTCAAGTGTTCCATGAATCATAATGGCATCTGACCTACATCGTCACTCGTTATGCCCACGCGCACCATCACCCCGACAGTTGCGTGACGACACATAGCGTAGTCAATTGAAATCGGACATTGTTGTAACGAGCCACAAATAGCAGCCCGACGCACATTAAAGTCTCACAATAACGAACGATTTACCGGCAATCTACTCTATTCTATTTTTAAAGAACGCCTCTCCGAGCCCACTTACGACAAAAAGTCCAAGGATTGCCCGCTGATCTTTTGTACCGTCTAGGCGCGACCTGGACAAACGACCCGTGGGATACGTGATATATCGAGCCGGTGCTAACGCCATTCCCATTACAAAACCATTTGCGATGTTTACACAAAGGTAAGAAAGCTGCGGGAGGGGACTAGTGGTGCGATTGCAAATTTTCCGCTTCTCGCGTGTCAAAGGAGATAATTTATAGCAATTGAGATACACAGGGTGCCCCGGGACCGCGAATACTCGCATAAATAGAGGCACGACGGACGCGAACCTCCCTATCATCTCGACACTATATAAAATTATGATCTAAACCGTTTATTGTGTGATGTTAAGCATATTGTGCCTTATAAGAGTATTGATGTTCGCAATAAACAAGATTTTGATCGTATATTTAACTGAGTGTTATTTACTGCAAAAAGATGCCATTGCAATTTATTCGTGGGCTATAAACATGCGAATAACTTTACTTATTGAATCTTAACGTCGTTTTATATTTTACGAAAACAAATTTTAACTGCGGCTCAGTAGTTATAAATATTTATAGGGTAAAAGTTAAAAATCTTTCTTTAATAGGGCTTAAAGTTATATATATAGATAGAGGTATATCTGTCTGATAATGACAACCTTGACTTTGAGAATACGTGTGTGAAACAATTTCGACGCGATCTAAATTTTTTTGCACATCAACCGTGAACACAACAACCATCTATTATCAAAGACCGAGAGCACAATAGATGCATAATATGCGAGTTCTGGCAGTTCGCATCTTGAGGGTTATTAATGATTCCTCATCGGAAACATGTTGCTGCTTTGTGAAGAACAAAACTATAATAACACCTTCTCGCTGGCCGCGTATAAATCACAAAATGCAATTCGTATCAAAAAAAATTGACCACATTTTTCATAATGGAACGCTTCTAAGATTGTTGCCCTCACAAAACACAATGTTTGGATGTTTAATTTGATGATAGGTTCCGAGCGGGTTTGTGTAGAATTATATTAAAATCGTTTAACTAAAATAGTATTCGATTAGGATCAAAATTCATCCGAAGTGCAATTTAAATTAACTTAAACACCATAGGTAAGGTAATAACATGCAAGTTTCGCGTGTGAAGAAAATTTTATATTTATAAAGCGGTAGCTTGGGAATGAATTAAAATAATCATCATACAGCCTCGAGAACTGCGGCAAGAAATACGTAACCAAATATATAAACTTGCTCTATAATTATTGAATAGCAAAATAAAAAGCGCATACAATACGTCCTTTTTATGACATATAACTTTCCTTATACGGCACATGTCAGCTCAACAAGTGTTCACCGTTACGCATTATTCCCAACTCCACAACGTCATTACCTCCGACTTACCAGCAATAATACTTTAGCGTTCTGGATTAACAAATTCACATATTATAAACTATTATTAACGTCTTTTGTATTGAGTATCAAACATTAAACTTATTTTAACACATTTACAATATCTATTGAACATTGGAATTTTCTAAAATAAATATTATTTATATGTACGAGTATTACACATATATGTATACAAATTTAGCATTTAACATTGCATTACCTTTATGTAGCTTATGTCAAATCATTGTCATTACATGAGCAGAAGCTGTAATTTTCATTATCTACAATGAGTAAACAGAATGTTAATAATCATGGATTGTTCATATCACAATTCTATCCGCAAAGTGTTAACAAGCAGCAACCGCGGCAGTGCGCCCGCGCACTACCTGGGCAGCTGGCTTAATCCCCCACCAAGCTCTCGGCTCTCCTCGAAATCGCGCATCTGTCTCGCTCCGACATACTCACCGAAAGCTTGTTCGAGCATTACAAAAAGCGGTTTCCTCTTCTAGTGTTGTGTCACGAGTGTCGATGTGTGCGTAAAGTATTTTTCTGACAAGCTCCAACGCGAAACGGGTAGGATGTAACTTAAAGGTGCTCGTGCGGCGCTTAGACCGTTTTTATTCCGAACACGAGCTTACCTGTTGGAACGCGGCCTTGTGCGCGAGCGCAGCGCAGGTTCGAGTTAGTGCCAGTCCCACCCCAGTCCTCGACTCGGACACACGCGTTACGTTTGTCAAACATAGCGCAGCGGACTTACGATCTTGTCCAATTATTACTTCGCGGAACAAGAGTGACTGGTTTCGATCGTAAAGTAGTTCATTGGGAAGTATAAACGATATGAACTTCTCGATAGAATTATATAATACCTATGTGCAGTTATAGTGACATGAATGGAATGTAAATAAAACTATGTTCCAATTAAAGTGAAGTTAATGATAAAACAATGTGTATCATGTGGTTCACGAGCGCGTTTCTGGCGTTGAGCGCCGTTCTGCCCGCTTGGAGTGCGTCTTTGTCGACGACGGGGGCTCGTTACCAAGCCCCTGACGAGTGCCGGTGGACCACGGACGAGGACGACGCTGGGGTAGCATTGCAGTGTAGATTGAGGACTATCAACAGTGAATTAGAGAACACCAACTTTAGTGCTATCCAACCTCACCTCACAGTACGACTGCGACTCGAATGCAGCGACGCGCTTTTCTTTCAAAGCTCCCTAGCTCCGGCGAGTTTCCGTCAGCTAATCGAGTTGAGGGAGCTGACTATAGAATATTGCAAAATCGGAAACCTTTCCGACGGCGCATTTACGGGCCTTCGAGAACTTAGAAATTTAACAATACGAACGCATAATACAGATTGGTCTACCATGTCGCTGGAAGTTACACCCACCGCCTTCTCAAGAGATGTACAAAGCTTAGAACGATTGGATCTCAGCGAAAATAACATGTTAACGTTTCCCGATGGTGCGTTATGTACTTTAAGAAACTTGGAGTATTTGAATATGACAGGCAACAGAATGAGGGATGTTAGTCATTTCCAATTTTCCACAGCGCATCGCCATCCCTCAGAAAAATGTGGCGACAGTCTCATTGTACTGGATTTATCGCGAAATTTAATAGATACTCTACCACCCGGACTCTTATCTGGATTAAAAAGGCTGCAGAAATTGTATATTCAGGGAAATGGATTAACATCAGTAGCAGACAGGGCTCTCGAAGGGCTCGTTTCGCTGACAACAGTTAGATTTTCTGATAATCAGCTGACGAGCCTCCCGCCGGAATTATTTAGCGACACAAAAGAATTAAAGGAGATATATTTGAACAATAACACGATTACCGTACTCGCTCCAGGATTGTTCAGCGATTTATTCCAACTTCTAGTCTTGGATTTATCGCACAACGAATTAACCTCGGATTGGATAAATACATCGACATTTTCCGGATTAAAAAGGCTAGTCTTTTTAGACTTTTCACACAATAGAGTTTCAAAAATGGAAATAGCTCTATTTAGAGATTTGCACAATCTACAAATTCTAAAAATGCAAGACAATTTTATTGAACATATACAGGAGAACGTATTTAGCTCGCTAAGCAATTTACATACATTGATAATATCAAACAACCGCTTGACAAACATTGAGAGTTATTCATTCGCCGGCTTATCAGCCTTGTCCGTCTTGTCGATAGACAGTAATCGAATTACAAAAATCCACCCGCATGCCTTACGCAACTGCACGTCTCTACAAGATTTGCATATAAATGGAAATAGACTGGACGAAGTTCCCATTGCCTTGAAAGAAATCCCACAGCTTAAAACTTTAGACTTGGGAGAGAATTTAATAGTGAGTATCGAAAACGCATCCTTTATGAGCATGCAACAGATGTACGGTTTGCGTTTAACAGAAAACAATATCGGAAATATCAGCAAAGGCGTGTTCGACAAAATGACGTCACTGAAAATTCTCAATTTATCTAGAAATAAAATCCACAAAATCGAAGCCGGCGCTTTCGACGGAAACGTGAATCTCCAGGCAATAAGACTGGACGGGAATTACTTGACCGACATCGGGGGTCTTTTCGCAAAGTTACCTAATTTGGTATGGCTGAACATTTCCGATAATCGCCTCGAATGGTTCGACTACGCTATGATTCCGACTGGATTGCAGTGGTTGGATATTCACGCCAACAGGATTGCTGAACTTGGAAATTACTTTGAGATAGAATCCCAATTGTCGCTGAGCACGTTTGACGCCAGCTCGAACAGGCTCACGGAAATAACCGGGAGCGCAATACCCAACTCCGTCGAGATGCTGTACTTAAACGACAATCTAATATCTAAAGTTCAATCTTACACATTCTTCAAGAAACCCAATTTAACCAGAGTCGATTTATATGGCAATAAAATAACAAGTTTGGACCCGAATTCACTGAGAATATCCGCAGTGCCTCAAGATAAATCTGTGCCGGAGTTCTTCATAGGCGGAAATCCATTAGAATGTGATTGTACAATGGAATGGCTACAAAAAATAAACACTGGGAATAGAGCGCGAACGCAGCCCAAACTAATGGACTTGGACAGCATTTATTGTAAATTGTTGTACAACCGTGGAAACTCATACGTGCCGCTCGTGGAAGCCGCGTCTCATCAGTTTTTATGTAAATACGAATTTCATTGTTTCGCGCTGTGTCACTGCTGCGATTTCGACGCCTGTGATTGCGAAATGACTTGTCCGAACAACTGCACCTGTTATCACGACCAATCGTGGTCGGCGAACGTAGTGGAATGTACTAACGCGGGTTATGTGAACTCTTTACCCGATCGAATACCGATGGAGGCCACACAACTGTACCTCGACGGTAATGACATAAAAATGCTACCAAGCCACGCGTTTATCGGTAGAAAGAGACTGAAAATATTATATTTAAACTCGTCGAACATTGAAACGATTCATAATCGCACTTTCAACGGATTAAAAGAATTGGAAATATTACATTTGGATTACAACAGTTTAATGACAATTGAAGGCCAAGAATTCGACGGCTTAGACAATTTACGCGAATTATATTTGAACAATAATAACATTAAAAGTATCGGCAAAGAAATGTTTAATCACATGGCCCGCTTGAAAATTCTACATCTCCACAACAACAGACTGATCACTTTGACAGTGTGGCAAATCAACCCGGCGATAACCTCGCTCACGTTATCCTACAACCCGTGGTCTTGCGATTGTGAATACACAGAAATGTTTCGCGAGTGGACAAAACGAGTCACATCCATAACGGACGTATCGAATTTGAAATGTATCTATTCGCGTAACGATACAAATCTGACAACGTTCAGCGACAGTATATTCAGTGAACCGAACTCTGGCTTCAACATAGTAGAAGAGAACGGCACGATATGCACAGGACTTCCCAGTATAAATAACAGTATTAATGGAAATTTAACGGCTACAAAGACGATTATCACGAACGAAGACGTACAAGATTACATACCATTACTTGTGTCGACTCTTGGAGCATTCCTATTGGTGTTAGTAGTTGTTATGATTGTTTTTATATTCAGACAAGAGATGAGAGTGTGGTTCCACTCCAAATATGGCGTGCGATTATTTTACAAGGCGAGCGAGGTGGACCGAGATGATAGGGAGAAATTATACGACGCGTTCGTAAGTTACAGTTCTAAAGACGAAGCCTGGGTCACAGAGAAACTCGCGCCGATGCTGGAGCGAGGCGACCCCGCCTACAAACTGTATCTGCATTACCGTGACTTCCCCGTCGGCGGCTACGTGGCCGATAATATAATACAGGCCGTCGAATCGTCGCGTCGCACTATCATGATACTGAGTGAGAACTTCATAAAGTCCGAGTGGTGTCGCTTCGAGTTCAAGTCGGCTCATCACCAAGTTTTAAGAGATAGGAGAAGACGATTAATAGTGATACTGTTAGGTGAAGTGCCGCAGAAGGACCTCGATCCCGATATAAGACTGTATTTAAAAACTAATACGCACATACAGTGGGGTGATAAACAGTTTTGGGAGAAGTTGAGATTCGCGTTACCGGATGTGCACAACAAGCAGAGGTGTCGAGGCATGCCGAGTCCGGGCGCCAGTGCGATGGCCATGCGCAGACACCACCACCCGAGGAGTCACCTGGGCGCGCTGCCGCCGCCGCCCGTGCACGGCGCCCACCCCGTGTTGCCCCCGCACCCCTCGCACCCCGCCCACCAGTTGCCCTCCAGGTCGTCACCCAGAAACCTTTCCGTCCATGTGTAGTGAGTGACCAGTGCAAGACGGTATAGTTCCCATATGTGGCAGTGTGTAAATTGTGATGGCTAGTCTGTTAGCGTACGTATTGTAAATATTGACCATACTTATAAGTGATTCTAGTTTGTACATCGCTTCATTGTCAAAAGCCCAAAACTACTTGAACTTTTTAAAGCATTATATTGTATTAAATGAAATAATTATGTATCATGAACTATTCTGCATGTGTTAAAGTATATACGTGCCGATAGAGCCTTTTCAGGCTGCGCTTCTTTGGCAAAACTTGCCCCCTACTATTAGAACGACTTAATACGGCGATGCTGCCCAAAATCTGTGATAAATTTAGCTATAGTTAGTTAGGATTCATTACTTGTCCCATCAATGTATATTTTGTAATTTAGACGCCTAAAAATATTTATTGTAAAAATCTAATTTTGACCGAAAGTGATAAAAAGAAATAAAACATAAATTGAAATTTTTATAAAGCAGTTTTCTTTTCGATATCAATTAACCGTTCATCTAAATAAAACATATAACATATATAGTACAATATACAACAGTCATACAAACAATATAATAACATAAAATTAAACTTTAACAATGACAGTAAATTATATTATAATCAAAATGGACTTTATATAAATTATCTTATTAGTTCAAATCTAATAAGAAACATAAGATTATAATATCTTACAAGAACAACTTAAATAACAATAAATAAATCACTAAATTTAATTATAAATAAACTCAAACAAACTTATAACATAACATTCTATTTTATACTTCAACATATTCGTACGACGTAATTATACAAAGCAAAACAAGCAATTACAAAAATAAGACCATAAAAAGCCTTCTCACAAATTCACACTAACAAGATAATTATACTGTAGTCTGTAAAATCTCATGTTTATTCATCTCACTACCGATAAAAGATGAAAATAATTCGCTGCTTATTATAGTAGCGCATTTCGTATTCCGATTAAAAATAATAGTCGCAAGAAAAGGTATAGAGCCGAGGCGAGCGTAGTTATTCAAATGACCATCTCTCCGCTGGCTAGGATATTGCATATCAGGTTTTTTGTTTGAAACGCGTAAGGAGCTCGCGGCCGTCGACCGCGAGCATTCAATCTGTGGTAATAAGCCTTCGCCCGCAGCCCTAAGTAGGTGTGAAACAACTGAAGACACGAACAAAAGGATCGCGCGCGCATTTCTTTGTTGTGATTGCGTTTATACGATTACGACTTCCACCGACGATAGCTCACCGTCGGAAATATACTTATTGGAATCGAATGACCGTTGGTTACAATTCACATTTTATAATCTATACCTATTAATGAATTATTATGTTCCTTACTATCAATATAACAGTATTTTTTCTAAACTCAAAAATACTTATAACGAAAACACAATTTATATGTTTGTAACATAGCCATAACTTAAGCTAATATGTATATCTATTTTAGGAATGTAGTTAGGGTTCCGTACTAAAAAAAAACCATGAAATTTTTCAGGTTAATTTTATTGAGAAATGTGGAATTGAATGCACACGTAGAATTAAGACAGGTGAAACCGCGAGGCACCGCTAGTTAGTAAATAATCTAATTTGTGTAACATGTATGTCAACATTTTTTGTTGATATAATTAATATACATAAGTACATTCGTTATCGTAACTCGATCGCAAGTCATTAATTAGTTTCACTTGTAAATTAGTCATGTATTTTTTGTCATTTGATATAAATGTTTTTCAATATTTATTGACTAGTATTACTCCGCGAATTGACCACTTCACATTCAATATTTTAAAATATTATTGTAATTTTTACAGAGTTTTCTAATTTATTTCAAAACTAGCTTCTGTCAGCGGCTTCACTCGCGTTCATTTCGATTTTTAGACCTTAAGTTACATTATTGGACTTTTAGTAAGGAACACAAATTTTTGAAAATATAATATAGCCTATAGCCTCCCTGATAACTGTATTACCCAAAACTGAGAGAATTTTTCCAATCAGACCAGCTATTCCTGAGATTAGTACGTTGAAACAAAGAAACAAACAAACTATGGCTGTATAATTTAAAAATATAGATTAAATTCACAATTCAAACAGCCTACGTTAATTGATTCTCATAGATTAAAAAATACTTCAGAATAACTTTATGCATTTCTATTCGATAAAAATTAAAATTAAGCTCAATTTTACACTTTTTTGAGCATTGTATATTCTTAAAAATGATCCGAACGTTTCGTTTAACGTGTTGATCTACACATTAACTAATAATTTATGTGATATATTTAAATATGTGTTATCTAATATATAAAATTCTCGTGTCACAATGTTCGTTCCCGTCCTCCTCCGTAACGGCTCGACCGATTCTTATGAATTTTTTATACATATTTAGTATGTCTGAGAATCGGCTACTACCTATTTTTCATCCCCCTAATTAACAAGGTTGGACCACCCCTAAATTTACTTTTCTATTTTTTAGACACAATTTTTTGTTTTCACTATTTTATGAGACAGCACATAAAAATACATACAACCCCAAACTTTCACCCTGAAACTTTATATATTTATGTGGCAAAACGATATTTGCTGTGTCAGCTAGTAATGTATAATAAAACATGTGCAAATCGTTCTGGCATGTTGTCGAGGGTAACGATCTCGCTAGCCATTGCGGTCTGCGAGACCAAACGCATTTTGAGCTCATCTAATACATACAGCCTTTACTCTAATATGTAAGCCACTTCGGAACTTACTATTACACTATATAATAACTCCTTAACCTATTACAAAATCAACAAACGAACGGTAAAAAAAATTGTATGATCTCTCTTTTGGTATATAATCGTTATGTTAGAAAAAATGGCATATAATTAAAAAACAATGGCATATTCTAAAAAACAATCGTTTCCAAACGTACAGTATACAATTAAAATGTAAAACACTAAAGTCGTTTAAGAAATCGTATATACAATTACACGTACGGAACGTAGACATTGAATACTTATCATTCTCTATTAACCGACATTTTTACCTTTGATTCAGCCGTAGTAAAAAACTAAATTGTTATATCAGAGCTATTGAAAAGTATACAGAAAAAGAGAGCCTTCGCCTCGAGCAAACGTATTTGTGGCTGTATTCCTGTTATTTACTCACCTGTTATTGTTTTACAATATACGGCAAAACCGCACTCGAAACTCTGAAATAGCTCGCGAGGCGTTCAGCGAAATGGTTATTTTTATAGCAAAAAATTAATTTGCTCCTACATTGATACTCTCTGCTAAGTCTCCCTCAGTTTATAGCTGAAAACCTCGTAGGCAATTTATTTAAGTGCACTAGGAAAGTACGTACATTGTTGGTGTCATAAATTAACCGGTAGGTTCTACTAAATTTAATACACTGAATGCTTCCATAAAATTAGATGATAAACATCTTCAGTACTTACATAGTAAACGCCATTTAAAAGAGTTAAGATTGCATACGGGTAATTTATCGCCATACAAACTGTACACAGTGTAACATAAGAGAGGACTGAAATAAAACCAATTAGTAAACACGTAAACAAACGTTAAGTACGTTTCAAACATTCGACTACAGAGACCATTCGCCGGCTGTCACCGATCATAAATATCTAACAGGGAAACACGAAAGTGAAAAAATACCACTAGAACGCACCGTGTACTGTATTAATCAGATCTTTCGAGAGGGCGTAGGGAATTTATTTAACGACTGCATCGATGAAACGTTAAAAATGTTTGTATGTAGCGACAACATTGAACGCATTGTTAGAGGCGATCGCGGCGATAAACCAACGGTTCTAGGCCGCTCTTACGTTTTCGACGCTAACGTAAACTATTGGATTCGAGACAAGTTTTTTATTGATACAGGTTTCGACTCCGTATCGATCGGATTTAACTTTCGAGATATCATAATCACCGGTCTGGGTTTATCGAGACGTATAATCGGAGCGCGGCAATAAATTTGTCTCATTTTAATACCTTAGAGCGTGTAATATTCCGCCACGGTTTTTA
>JAOSYY010000015.1:11686664-11699186 GCA_025727935.1 Hebomoia glaucippe
CTTCGGAAGCAGACCCCAAACACCCTGTATAACTCAATTACACATAAGCTTTGTTTGACTCAAAAATACAGTTTTAAACATTATATAAAAATTACCTTTAACAAAATATAATTTATAACAATTTTGCCTGTTTGTGTCGGCTAATGTCCGAAACAACTAAACTGATTTTAGTAAGACTTTGATTAGCAGATAGCTATTTTTAAGGCTTATTTTATTTAGTAATATATGAAACTCTATCGGTAAGTTTTAGGTACTTTTAGGACTTGCAAGTATAGCTAAAATTAGTCCTGGTTAATCCGCGGGTCACCAGAGATTGTATATTTAACAAAGACGTCCGCAGTGTCATATTAATAATTTAATCCTATCTCGGATGTAGGCTGAACTGTACATTTAATATTCGGTATTAACTAGACGTGGTGCGGCAGTGTATATCTAGACTCCGTGTTTTCCGCCTATCAATCATTACTGCTTCGTCAAACACAGGGCGCAGTGCAAACATGCAGCCTAATTGCATACTTCGTCTACATAACAATTAGCATACACTTTAAGGCCTAAGTTCCCCGTGATTAATGCAAAGTGATCGTAAACTTAATACATACTCCAATATTTAGTAAAGTACTATTATCACTGAATAACTAGAATTTTATACGCTAAGAACGATCTGAAAAACGTCAGTTTTATTCCTAAAAACAAAAAAAAAACTGCATCTAAATAAGCCTATCCGTTTGCGAGTTACGACACCACAAATTAAACCACGTTAAAATTATAACTACCCTCTCAATGTATAGATGATTTATTTAAGAACATACAAGATACTTCGCGAAAATTATTTCCCATGTCACTGTACCTGTTTTTGTGAAATAACATTTCAAACATAGCACAATATAAATGATCTAAATAAAAATGCGTAACGCCAACAATATTAAAAAGCTCTTTCGTATACTTTGCGGCATACGCTGTACATAACGACACTCATATTAGCAGATAACACCAAAACTAATATTGGACATAGCAAATCATGTTAGAATTGCCATATAAATAAAAACAGTTTTACAGTTTAATAGGTCGCGTAAATTACCGGCTCATTTTACGACACACGTCGAGATCTTTTAATGTGATTCAAAGGGCTGAAACATCAAATAAATAACCGACGACACAGATGCGCTCGTATCCGACCAACAGTTTTCATGTGACACGTTTATACAGTGCATATTATGCAAATTTAGAAATAACATAATCCCCATAAAACGCATGTAGCTAGTAAATCTGTTGAACGTAAAACATCGAATATATGGCCCGGTACGAGACTTTTACATTTAATTTGACAATATGCGCATGCGCCTTTTACGGCTACTGAAGTTTAAATTGTGAATATTAAACGAGCTTCAGGACGTAGGATAAACATAATATACAATTGCATATTACGTTTTAACACTGGGCCAGTTAACTACTGCAGTATGGCTACATTTAATGAGCCCGTAATTTGTATAGTTCAGACCTAAATAAAATATTTATTAAGCTAAAATTTATGTTTTTACAAATATCTTAAGTGTATAGACAAGTTCACGTTGTTAGTCCGGGTTAGACGCCGAAACTACGAGACTAATGTTGAAATTTTGTCAATAATATAATTTGATCTTATTTTAAATATAAGATAGTTTTTATTTCAATCGATACTTTTGGCGATCCGAGAGTTTTATAAAAACTTCCTTTATTGGTCAAAATATTACTAGTTTCTGATAGCGGCTTTGCTTGCGTTCATATCGAATTTTACACCTTGCGTTACATTATTGGATTTTCAGTAAGGATCCCTAAATTTTTGAAAATAGAACATAGCCTATAGCCTTCCTCGATAAATGTACTACGCAACACTGAAAGAATTCTTCAAATCGGACCAACTGTTCCCGATATCAGCACGTTTGAACAAACAAACTCTTCAGCTTTATAACATTAGTATTAATTGCAGCAATCGGCAATAATTAAATAAATATAACACTGACAAACCTCAGTCACATCGCTAGATACGATATAAAATGATAGCAAAAACAATTTCAATTATATTAAATATTTATTAACGAACCGTCCAGTACGCGGAGGAAGCAATATTTTCTCACGTGCTTTTCAATTCAATACGTTATAAAATGCGTGCACTAGCCATCAACATATAACCAACCGTCTGGTAAATTGATGAAATATCTATTTAGTTCAAGTCGGCTCCTGATCGCGTAATAACCGACATCGTTGGATATTCTATCAGCTTCTAAACGGGAACACGGGATAGGTGTTTCCCTTCAGTAGCTGGGGTTAATCAAGTCAAGCGATATTGGGAATACGTCATTAAAATCTCGTAACTTGCTCACACGTTCTAACTGGACTCGATATTAGTAGGAGCTCCCTGTGCTGAAGCGTCAAAGACGTCAGTGTTTTTTCGAATGCTCGAAGAACCAATAGATATTTATGTTAGTACGATTTAAAAAATACGCGCACCTACAGAAAAGATTAAAAAATATCGATATAATCTTAAATATACAGACGTAAGAAAATTTACTGAATTATCTGATTACAAATTTTGTATTGTATTGAATTCTTAACAAGCTCAAACACGTGATTACGCTCATGAGGTGAAAGTTAACTTTTTAGAAAATCGTTCAAATGAAGTAGTTTAATTCGTTATACAAAAATACATACAACGATCACTATCGAAGAAATACAGTAATCAGTATATCTACGTAATAATCTGATAACGGACGTACAGGCGATTAAATCAATTAAATTTTACAAGAGGAAATAATAAAAAGAAATAGTCGTATCACGCCTCTGGGTAACAGTATAGTTAAATATACTCAAACTAATAAATTCCATACGTTTTCTCGATACGTTGTATAAACCAGCATCTGTAGAGTCGCATCTCTCCCCATCACCGTTCGCATTCCCAATATCGAGGGACAAATTGTGGATTAAAATTCCGCTCTCCCCAAGAAACATCCAACCGTCGAACTGTATAAAGTGGACAGTGTTTTATTTGTCAATTTTCCTTCCCTCGAGCTTTAATTTGAGGAAGATTAAAAAACTTTACGCAGATATTAATTTCGGGGAAAGGAACACTCAAAACCTTAATTAAAATACATAAAACTTTATTTGCATTTGATAAAAAGATTATTTCTTAAAGATTAAACTGTCGCCTTCACGCATTTCGAAAGCGTTTTCCATTGATTTCCTTCGCGCTCTTATCGCATTAACAAAAACAGTATCGTTATGAAGCAAGATAACAGCCATCTACATATAACACCTCAATTATCGATTGCGTGAGTCAATTTATTACGGGACCGCTCCAGAGATAATTTTGAGGAGTAAAATAAATATAAAACGACGAACGAGGTCGTAATTAAGAATTTAAGTTCCTTAGCGAATTGTCGCAGCTGATTTACAGCCGAATATTATTGCGAGTTAACTTGAGGTACGCCCGTTCACATTACGATAATTTATTGACATGAGCCTTATATATGGCTTGGTGATTTAACTCTCGACGTAAAAACAGAAAGTTTCATTAGAGTGTCTGTATGTGACATCGTACCTCCTAAAAGTACCCACCGAATTCGATGCGTTTTCATTACTATGATATTATTTAGAAAATTTATTTTTACATTTGTATGTGACGCTTATGCGAAATCACATACATTTTTTTATAAATGAAGAAAACCACTGTCACTTGGAGCCATCTTAGTCAATTCGCAAATACGTGAAAATCTAAATATATAGCAAATCCCAAACAACGCTCTTAACGTTAGAAAGACGCCTTCAGTATGAAAACTACAACGTTAGATGACACAAAGACTAGAGATCAAAATCGATAACAATTTAAATAGAACGTTAGTTCGTATAACGCCACTTGAGCGATCGCGCTCGTCTCATCCACAAAAAGCCGGGGAAGCGAAACCCGGCGCATTTTTTGTGCTCCCTCAATACTCGATGTCGCGCGCTTCACTGCGCCCTCTCTAATTGGACGTCTACCTGTTGCGTCTCCTTACAGCTTTTTATCTTACCCGACGACTTCAGCGATGAGCACTTTACGTGAACGGTTTCGTAATATCGCGCCGGCTAATGCCGCCTCCTCTTGACTTTTCATGAAACACGAATACCTAACGTCGTGTTTAATACGCGACAGACTCTGAACAGGGAACGCTTTTGCTCTCTCATCAACGTATTTTTAATTAGGAAAATTAAACGTTTTCTACTTTCAAACTAATCTACCGTATATGTATTTAAAAAATAATTCATAGATAATAATTGAATAGAAGTTGTTTTTACTCGGACGAAGATAACTTATTGAGATCATCGAAAAACGACAATTCATGAATTCTCAAACAACTTGTCGACTCAATTAAAAAAGTTAATCAATTCGGAGTGCAGTCTCGGAATATTGTTCTATCCGTGAAGGAGCAGAATTAGGTAGAGCGACCGTGCCGTGACATTAGTGCGGAAGTGGTTCGAAGTCAGGTCAAGTAGGTACATAATATACTACAGGGAAAAGTGCATTCACCCTTTCTAAAGAAACGTTATAACGGAAATGCCGATTGTTGTGAGAGAAAGATTAATCGTTTTTCTATCAAACGTCGAAAGTTACTTTCACAGCAATATATTCTCAAGTTTAGTGCAGTAATTTATAACATATATCATGCTAGACTATACACATATTATTCATCTAACATTGTCTAAATTTAGGTAGCATTATAGAGCATGTTTTATCAAAAAATTAACTTGTAACAATTAATCGCTTAGTTATAACATTAAAAAGAAAAACGAGTTGAAACCATCAACACTGTCCTATATACAGGATGTTAGGGGATCGCTCCTGAAAAAGAAGACAGATTATAGTACACCGTTAATGATGGGATGGAAAACACATCGATCCTGATTAAAAAAAGACATGTTTTTAACACTTTTTACTAACGATATTTACGCTCCATCTTGTAAGTACAGCTAAATGAAACAATACTTCCATAAAGAATACATTACTCTACTAAAAAAGAACCAGCAATGAAGGATGATAACAAAAACAACTGGACAAACATGATGGAGCGGAATAACGCTAATAAAACGTTTTAAAAATATGTTTTTTTTTGTCAAGATCGATGTTTTTCCGTACCACCATCTAAGGTGTCATGAGTACTATCATCTGCCTTCGTTTTCGGGATCGGTCCCCAAACATCCGTTATAAGACAAAATTATGATGTACGATTCATACATATCTCAAAACCATTACTTATCGTTCGTTAGCTATTAATTAAAAATGCGCCTTACCAACTAATTGTACGACGAGTTTTTGTCACGCGCACTCTACTTATCTCGATCGGTCAAGAACACCGAAATATAGTGTTACCGTTTGATGCAACGCCTTACCAATTCACATCGGGCGGTGAGCCGTGACGCGAGCTACGATCAAGTGCCCCAGCGACGCTCCGACGCGTAGAGCGATTCTCCACGCGGCGTGCGACCGGCTCGCCGGAAACACAGTGACAACACAACAAAAACCATTCATTCATTCGTTTTTTCCCACAGCCACCTGACCGAGAGACCGCTCCTGATGGATATCGATTATCATTCATATTCGATTAGCGTGACGCGTCGCGATTACGGGAATACATATTACGCCAAGTGCTTCCCGAGTGCTACCGTATCGTAACCTAATTCCATGTCACTTCGATTACGGCTGCGACTTAAGATTAGATAAACCTTCAGATAATACCTACATAGGTAATTAACAATCTGTTAGAGCAGTGAAAAGCCTTGACACGCTTAGATTGTCATAAGCACTTTCTCTTACAAGACCTCGATGACAAAATTGAACTGTATATAATGTATTAACAAATTGCTGTGTAAACAGTATACCTTGAGACCGATCGACTTCCTCCCTTTTCGTGATATACGTAATTTCTTCACAAAAAGAATGGTAAAATGACTTTCTTAACGTTATATTCAATCTACCCTCTTTTGGGCACCATTTTATCCCCCAATCGAAAATTCGGCTTCACAAAATGGTTTTTAAAAATAACTTGCAACTTACCCATGGTTAATACCAAAGCTGACCAGTCCTCAAATGTAGACGCTTCATGGCCGATAAATATCCTAATAATTGATCAATGATTCTTTCTTGTCTTAAAATGCGAAATAGGCATTTGTAAATAACCAAAATTTCATATTTTCTTGATACATTGAGAGTATAGAGCGAACAATATATTATTTATACTTAGATCGTGGAGCGCTTGGACCGAGTCCACAGTTTGAGCATTGCCGGCGGGCGGGCGCACGAAAGCGGCCTAACCATTGTTTTGACGTGCCATAATGATTTGTGCGCGAGCGTCGATCGATCTCTCGTGCCAATTTATGGCCTTTCCTAGACACAGGCAGCACTCGCAGCAAATTAGAGGCCACGGTCGACCCACTTGCGTTATGGCAAAACATCTCGAGGCGATATACAACGCGATAGCGAGGAAAAGCATTTCTTGTCAAATAATCTAATACTAATATTTACCTACATAGAGCTCCTATGTATAAACAAAATTGAATTTCTTTATATAACATCGCAATAACAGTAATTTCTAAATGTATGTTAAAACCAGCGGTCATCCGCAGTTTCACTCGTGTCACAATTAATTTTAAATTTTAACATATATTTATATAGTTTCATTAACATCCATTCACGAGTAACAAACATCCATACATACTCACAAACTTTCGCGTTTATAATATTAGTAAGAACGTAAGGTTTGGATACGAAGCCTATAACACAAAACACAATGCATCTCTAATATGGCTGGACCAATTTTGATGAGATTTTCGTCAGCATTTAATCATCATCATTAGCTTTAAAACCAGGGTATATACTAAATTGAAGCGGCGATACGGCAAAGGTCCATTAGATATATAGTAGATACTCGTAAAATGAAGAAAATGATAAAAAACCACGTATAAATTTAACTATTTCTGATATTTTTTATACGGTAGGACAGTAAACGTGCATACAGTTCACCTATATTATATAATAAGTGATTCCTGTCGCCCATGGACATCTCGAAAATAAGCAATTCACACTTCCAGCACTTGTTCGAAAAAATACCGCGATAAAATGGAACCAATTAAGGCCCGCGAATAATTATCTTCGAGATAATAGAAAGATTTTACTTCAACAATTATCGACTCGTAAAACATAAATTACCATAATTGTTGCTTACACGTACGTGAAATGCATCTAAAATAATTAAGCTTAATTATTATTGGAAGTTTATGAGTTAAATTTAATGGGTTCGTAACAAACGCGGCTTCGAAACACGATTGAGTCACCGTCGAAATCAAAATCTGAGGTAACTTAGGGCTCTTAATCACGGAGGCCGATAAAGAGTGCCCATAAAACTAGTAGTTAAACTATAATTAATGTTGCTGGCATTCATTTAACGGAGTGCTGTCGTTGCAGTGACGCGAGGGAGTCACGCCAAACAATCGAGCGATTAGAAAATCCGCTCGAAACGGCACCGTGTCGATAAGAACTGCTATTAAACTCACGGTCTTAAAGGAAGTCTCATATTACTTTGTACACACCAATGTTCAAGTCTCTCAAACTAACCCAAGTTTTTCAAGCTTCTACTGCACTATCGAAGACCTGAAAAACATATTTAAATATTTGTTCTTGTTGATTTTGAAAATATTTTGTTTAAGGCGATGGATAATGTTTACGTTAAAAAGGAAATGTTTAACAAATAAGAATATTCAGCTTTTTATTTATCATTAAGTGTTATATAACCAGATAATTTCTTTAAAGCTATTAAATATCCCAAACAAACAGTACATAATATGATAAGCAAAAATATTTTTTTTTTTCATCTGCTCCCGATCATTGTACGTGATAAATAATTTCCTGAAAACTTAAAAAAAACATAGTATAAAAACACGAAAAATCTATATTTTTGTTCACAATTAAGTAGTTATTTCGAAATAATCTTTTGACTGGGCCATAGTACGTAATCATAGTGTCTACATTATGTAATAGTGAGGAATTCAGTTAATAGATGGCGATAACTACTAATATTTTGAGGGCTTTGTAACCTAGCGGTCCAAAGCAACCGGTTCGAGTCCCGATCGAAACACAGTTGCTTTTTCACGTTTGTGATTCTGTTGTGCACGCCAGTGGCCGGACGAGTATCAGAATCAAAGGCATTACGAGTATTAAATTGAGGTGTCCATGAGCGACAGGTATCGCTTGCCTTCCTATCGTATAAAAAATAGCTACAATTATTAAAAGCCTATACGCAATAAACTATACACGAAGCAGGATTCATTGCAAAGCACAGTTAGGTATCAAAGGCATTAGCCGCACAAATCACGCGTCGCATATCAGTAATTATTCCGTGTCTATCCGAACGCTCTCGCAAATAACTATTACACAAAACATTTCACATAGCCGCACAAGTAACAGATGTGATTGAAAATAGTAAATATTGCGGGCACGTGACGCTGTATATAAACTACGGCGCGGATCCAATTCCGGTGAAATTTAATGTAAATGCATGAATTCTCCCCGCGCCACTCGTACAATCAGTGTCGAGGGCTGACATTTGCATATGCGTAGCTGAAATTTCCGAATAGCTATCGCACGAAGCTTAACCGAGTTGAAAACTTGGCGAGCGCACGAATCGCGGAAATGTTGCGGCGCACGGCGATGCGGTGGGATGTTTCTTCAACTATGACATAACGGGGCCGAGCGATTCAGGATGCGCTGCATTATAAACGAGAGCGCATTCCCCGGGGGCGAGCGGTTAGGAAAATATTTTTATACCAGGAAACGCCCCGCCCGCCGACAGGCAGACGGCCGGGGATATCCATTCGGCAAATACAAATCCATTACCAATATTACGAAAACACAACATACGTAATAGAATAATCGTATGTATTCCTGTGGCATTTTATACATAATCTGAGCGGAAACTAACAGTTTTACGGTACCCTACCTACACGTCTTTTTTTTTTGGGGGACGTCGCGTTTTTAGCCCGGTGGCTATTAAAACTAACCGGATGTTAAACCTACACGTCACCGCTTCGCTCGAGGGCATGTCGCGAATTTCTATAAACAAATCTAATACAACAAATCAAAATCCATAACGCAGTTTATATGTTACATATTATATTAAAGAAACCCCCACGAAACCAGATTGATTGTTTAATGATCTTCAATTCAGAACACATAGCAGACGCCTATTTCCAAAATAGAGTTGAGGAGAAAAAACGGGAATACTCGAAACCAATTATTGCTCGTAGATAGCAGATTTACGGAGAAGTCGTAAAAAGTATATCGCTACTGTGCACAAGTGGCTATTAGATCGCCGTGTTATCTGCAACCTGCGCCCGCGGCATAAGGGCTCGCGCTATGCTAATGGCGTACTTCGAACAGATTTCGAGTAAAAAAGCACGGCAGGTGTCGCGCAGTGCGACAAATTGGTCGGAAAATCCAGCCGCTGCTCGGGTGACAACCGCACATGTCAATACCATCTGACGACGTTCGCCTGTTAAATGATATTGCGAATTCACCAACTTCTTCACTCTTTGCCGTTGTATTTTAATTATTAACGCTATTTATTGAACATTCATCATTTTGAGACAACGACAACCCTTTGTCTGTATAGATATACTATATACAGGATGTTTGCGGACTGCTCCCGAAAACGAAAACGGGTGATAGTACTAATGACACCTTTGATGAAGGGATGGAACAAAATTGATCTTGACTGAAAAAAGACATTTTTAACAATTTTATTCGCATTATTTACACTCCATCTTGTAATTACAGCTAAATAAAACGATAGTTTCATAAAATATACGTTACTTAACTAAAAAAAAAGAACCAGCAATGAAGCATGATAATAAAAACAGCTAGACTAACATGATGGAGCGAAATAACGCTAATAAAACGTTTTAAAAATATGATTCTTTTATAGTCAGGACCAAATTTTATTCCGCTCCTTCATCAAAGTTGTCATAAGTACTATCAGCTGTCTTTGTTTTCGGGAGAAAGTCCCGAAACACCCTGTATACAGCTATGTATGGAAAAGGGATGCAAAAAACAAGATGGACGTCCTATGTGGCAAGACTGAACAAGATTAGGAATGGCTATATGAAAGGTAGTTTCGAAGAAAAACCAGTGATAAGAAATAAGATTAGCATTGTAAAAGCATGGCATAAGGATCTATACTATGTAACGAGAAGCTTGTTTATGAAAGTGGATGCAAAGAGGAAGACTAATGGTAATACGGAGAGATTACGTAATAAATTAAATGTATATTAAAAGTAGGTCCATAACATTACGGGTAATAACTAAAATTAATTAAAATTTTACTGAACAAGTAGAAAATAATTGTGAAATTTCTTCAAAATTATTGAAACTGAAGTGCAGAGGACCCGTGCATTGGTTTTTGACTATAAACTTCTGACTGCTAGATATAAAATTGTACGGATCAATATTCAATTATTAATAAAGTCCAAAGTCTGATGTATAAAACACTACCAAGTTAGCGTTAGGAAGTGTCGATACCTGATCACAACACATCTATACTATATATTTAATATTATAAAGCTGAAGAGTTTGTTTGTATGAACGCGCTAATCTCAGGAACGGCTGGTCCGATCTGAAAACTCCAGTGTTGCATAGCACATTAATCGAGGCTATAGACTATATCATATTTTCAAAAACAATTAGTGATACTTTTACTCCAATAATGTAATCCAAGGTGTAAAAATCGAAATGAACGCAAGCGAAGCCGTCGGCAGAAGCTAGTGTACATAAAAGTGATTCACTATCTCGAACACCTTAATATTAATCCTGCAGAGGCAGGCAATCAAAGTTCAATTGAACTGATCCGTCTGAGTTGCGCTTATCTAGCTGAAGGCTTAACAATACAGGATGTGTTTGAACAATATATTGTGGAATTAAATATATTAACCTAGAATAGCTACTAGACATTGCTTTACAATCGAAAATTGACAATTGAAATTTGTTTTTTAAAATTTAATACACAAATGAACGTCAAAATCGATATTTCCGTTTGGATCCTATAATACCACAGACATGTCAGATAAGTGTTTTTTTCGTCAGTGTTTAAAAATCCTATCGAGAGCTTTAAAAAGCTCATTCATTTTTGTTAATTACTGCTATAATCGACTCGACCAACAGGCGACAACAAGTAATTCTTATTAACACTCAAAAAAATCTTGAGTAAACACCGAAATAATAGATTCAGACACTATGCGCGAAGCGTGACAGCGATAACTGTCAAGAGAACCGCCGATGTCGGAATGCCTCGTAAATAATGTATGACGATAGTCATTCACGAGATAAAACACGTACGGACAACTCGTAAAAAAACACGAAACGGAGCCCGCACGCGCTCCTGGCGTCACGCAAAAAGATCGCGGATTATTTAACATTTGTCCATAAAACAACGATATGCTACCCTCGTAACGGGCCCCGGGTTATGACAAGTGGGATTAAAAGACAAGAAGGAACAAAGAACCCTCTCCGCATTACGATTGAATATTGGTATTAAACCTTTGTATATTTTCATTTTACGATACACCGAGATGCTTGAAACCTTTAGGCTAGAATGGAGGTGTGATAATAAAAATTAAAAGTTTATGTATGGAAAGTATGTACGGGAGATGGAAAAGATGAAAAATAGTAGGTAAAGGAGCAAAAGATTGATATAGAATCATTTTCTAAATTACCTTACGAGAGTTAGATTTAAAATAATCTGATCATAAGCAACAAATTATACATATATTATTGTATTATTTATAAATACCGTCTCAAACATAATTACATTGTACATAAGAGCCCATTCAGGGTTATATAAGCCGATTTATTAAAATTATTTACCCCATCAGCCTTGTCAGCAAAAGTAAGCAAAGCTCTTACGTAAACAGTTTTCAATTAATATATTGATTTTCTAA
The DNA here is from genome assembly GCA_025727935.1 of Hebomoia glaucippe. Classification (NCBI taxonomy): domain Eukaryota; kingdom Metazoa; phylum Arthropoda; class Insecta; order Lepidoptera; family Pieridae; genus Hebomoia; species Hebomoia glaucippe. The sequence continues at coordinate 11,698,659 of JAOSYY010000015.1, forward strand.
TGATTCATGATCAGAAACTCAATCTAACCATTATCTAGACCCCTCTATCTCCATATCATCGAAAAAAAGCAAAGCAAACACAAGCCTCCCTATAGTGCTTACGTAATAGTGGAACGGCCCCTAAGAACGAAAATTTGGAAACAGCTAAAATTGCCGACATAAATCTTAATGCAAATAGTGCACTTTAAAAACTATTAAAACCAAATGTGATGTTAAGAGTACAAGGGACCCGGCATTTTAAATTAATTCAGTCGATAAATCAAATGCGTTATTTATTTTAGCAATTAAACGCCCCCGAACGCGCTAAGCGGCAGTAAAACTTGAGTTGCATCGAATTGTTGTAATACGGTCGCATATTTTATTTCGTTACGATAATTTAAAACCACAGCCATGACTTTGGAATACAATCAAATCAATTCGTGCAAATCTCAAAAGTTTAAAACAACTTATATATATTATAATGTCAAGCATTAATTATTTAAAGGCTCTGTAGCCTAGCGGTTGGATAAAGCAGCCGCGACGCCAGAG
>JAOSYY010000015.1:11806124-11816539 GCA_025727935.1 Hebomoia glaucippe
ACTACAGGGACAATGATCGTCGAATCCACATCCCACAAAGCGGTTATCACGTGAACCAAGTCCAAGTATTTGCTAAGCTTCTCCTTCTAGGCCATCACGAGATTAATTACTGAGATATTTGTAATAAAAATCTATGTATAATCTTACAGATATAGTCAGCATCCGCATATAATAACCTTGCGCGGAGTATACGAGGAAGGCGGTCGTATTTTGGCCGTAACAGAGCTGTGCCGCGGCGGCGAGTTGTTAGAGCACATCACCCAGCGACGTTTCCTACCCGAGCGTGAGGCAGCTCCGATCCTGCGCAACGTACTACACGCCGTGCACTATTTACACGCACATACCACCGTACACAGGTACAACTTATTTCAGTAGTATTATAATAAAACACTAATTACTTTAATTACATATTTAAAATAACTTTCAATCAGCTTTTATCAGAGTCCAAACTTATATCTGTATATAATTTGTATAAGCTGAAGTGTATAAGAGAATATTGTTTCTAAGACTGGAAATACAAGACAAGTAAATGATCTTAATTAACAGCAGGAAACACTGTCGTGCGTAGACTATACCCTAAAAAATCTCTAATTATTTATAACTAAGTATGTAATTAATTTCACAAAGATGTATGAGCGTAATTTTATTTGCATTACACGCGAATTCAAGGAAGTGGTACATTACGATTTTCATTTTAATAAGGTTCTTTATTTCTTAATATCTTTTTTTAGTATATTTATTATTCTTGTATTGCTTCAGGGACATAAAGCCGTCAAACATTTTGTTTGCGACGTCCAACAAGCGTCCCGAAGATATTCGCCTGGTCGACTTTGGCCTCGCTAAGCAGCTGCGTGCCGAGAACGGCTTGCTTATGACGCCATGCTACACCGCCAACTTCGTCGCCCCAGAGGTCCTCAAACGTGCCGGATATGACGCCGCTTGTGATATATGGAGTTTAGGTACGATATTTTTGATCCCAAGGTTGGCTATAAAGTTTTTTTTCTATGTGATAAGACAGCAAACGAGCATACAGATCTAGAAGACGCGTTGCCAACCTTAAAGCCTTAGCCATATAACATCATTCGTCATTTTAATGACTTTCCATTGGGGGGATTATTTATTTTTTATTTCTGAACGAAATAAATATGGCCGAAAATTTTATTTACATGAGCCGTTATAGTACTAAAGTATATGGGTGACGGTAAGCACTTACGATCACATGAGCTCTATGGTCGTTTCTTTCCCTATAATTTATATATAAAAAAAGATGTCCTTGAATAAGCGGTTCTTAAGTTGTTTTTTATGCTACAGAGTTGAAATCTTGTATATTTTTCTGTTTCATCATAGTTATAATAAGTTTATACTTATATTAAAAGGTGTAAAGATTCTATTATTAATTTAACAGGTGTTTTGGCGTATATTATGCTGTCGGGAAGGACGCCCTTCGCCACGACTGGCGACGACACTCCCGAAGCTATTTTGGCAAGAATTGAATCAGGAAAGGTAATTAATTTAGTAAATATCTGTTCATTTACCTTTCTAATTACAACTATTGTGAACCTGTCACAATCTCAGGCTTATAATTATGTGGTTTTTCTAAACTTGGGAAGCTATTATAATAAATAGTAATATGTACTATATTCAAGCGCGCACATTATTTGATATTCTTAGCCACGTGAGACCGTGCTTACTGCAACTGGGGCGCAACGTTGGCCTAAAATATTGTGATTTTTTAATAAATCGTGTATTTTATTTAAATGTACTATATTTAATTATTGTTCAGGTGGAAGTTTCTGGAGGGGCGTGGCGCTACGTGTCAAGCGAGGCGCGGAACTGTGTGCGGCGCATGTTACAATTAGAGCCTTCGCTGCGGCCTCGAGCCGCCGAGCTGCTACGAGAGCCCTGGATAATGCGCCCTGGGACGACGGTCGCACCCGCAGCCGCACCCGCGCCCGCTCCGGACGACGCTCCGCCCGCTGCAGATCTACGACGAGCCGTAGACCTTACTTTCCAGGTTAGAAGCCTTATCTGTTATTACACTTTATAAAAATCAGCTCTTTTCATTTTATAATAGTTTTGTTTAATCCTCATAATTTAAAAGTTAGCGTGTATGTAATACATTTTTTTTAAATAAAGAAATAGATATTTTGAACTTACTCCACCTAACCGTACAAATTTGTTGTGTATAGTTAATTTATAACGTACAGTTTGTAGTATTCTCTATGATCTGAAGTTAGTAAATAAATTCGCATCTTGTTAATAAAAACGTTGATGAAATTTTTCAGGCGATGACGTCAGCCCCGTTGACTCCGCACGTACTAGGCCCGGTAACCCAGTCCACACTGGCGCAGCGCCGTATCAAACCTCAAGGGACATTTTCACCCACCCACCTCTAAGCCCGACAAAGTAATTCAAGGTTTACATATGAGGCGTTAAAAAGGTTTTCAAATGCGCTATTTTACAATTTAAGTTTGCTCAAATCTCGCGCCGTACTTGTCTTGTCGTTTCATCTAAATAACCTTGTCAACATTACTATCCACATTTTGACACATTAACAAACAAACTAATTCAGATTACTTTGGACTTAAAATGGGGAAGATGTCGGATACTTAAGTTTCTATCGGACACAGTATGATCCATTAAATCAAGATTCATACTTGTTTTGTTGCGACAACATACATTTTCGCGTTCAATTCTCTTTAAAGGAAAGAGATTCGTAAATCACTATAACCATTGTGATTTACTTGCCTTGCATATAACTTCTTTAAAACTTTATAAAATTAGAAGGCATTACAGGCGATATAGGCGTGACCAAAATTCGGCCTAAATCTGGCTACAATTAAGGTCGTACATCTCTAGCTTAGATTCATGATAAATTGCGATATTGTGGGATTTGAATAGATTATTTGAAGTAGGACAATGCAATACAAATTATGTTTCACTTTAAAAAATCTTAATTGCTTTAATGTTGCGATTAGGTGGTGATGCATTTGTGAAATGATGTAAGGAAAATCTTTTCACGCTTTACGTAATACTAAAGTAATATATGCTTTATCGAGATTTCTAAGAAAATTTTAATATTGATGGATTCCTGGAGAGTATTTTGGTATAAACTTTTTAAGATTTATTTTGTCAGAGTATTTAATAATGGACATTTTAGTGGCTAATGTTTCGCCTTTATTTTATTTAAAATATTTTATCGAAATGGCGACTGCATTACTCGATATAATATTAAGTTGATTTTTCGATCGTTGTAATATATATCATTTACGGTTAACAGAATTAGTTCTGGTTCGAAAGTAAGTTGTAGGAGCTGATTTTGTTCGTATTTTTATATGAGCGACAAAATTTTTCCATATTATGTATGGACAAATTGTGCACAAACTGGAAATACCTCGGTTGAAAAATCAATCGTAATGAAATTATATAATATAGCATTTAGTCAAAGTATCAAGACATTCCATGTCACATTTAATTAGATATATTACTGTACGCTATTGAAATGTAGGAAAATTTATGTCAATATTTTCTTATTGTCTTCCTTCAGATGATGAGATTTATATAAAAATTATATTTTTGTAACTCGCGCTTCTTACCCACCTTTAAAACTTCTTGGTGCCATTTTTTTGAAACTATTATTAAGCATAGTTGCTTAAATGAAAATTTTATTTTGTCTCTTCACAACAGTATTTCTATTTAGTTATTTATAATATATGCTTCCCTTAAAATTAATATATTAGGCATATTTAACATAAAGTAAAGTGAAGATAACATATAATTAGTGTATATTACTATAATTATTTACGGTCACTTTAATGACGTTAAATCTAAGGCCTAAATCTATTTCTTAAACTATCATCTCAACTTCAGTATACATATTTTTGGAAATAATTACACTCAAACATATTTAAAAGTTCAAAACTCTAATACACTAAACTTAAATATTTCAACGTGCAGTGTAAACTCTATATAGCGATTGCACACTGAATAACGCTATTTAGAGTTGTCGTTATGTGGAGAGATGTGTACATTTTTTTACTTTGCAACTTAAACGATACTCCATTGCTTACAAAAAGATTCCATTGTATCGATAATAAGGATAACCAACCAGGGGACGCTTATTTCGCAATTTTACAAAGCTTAACGTTATATGGAGAATACACTGTATGAAAATCAATTAAAATTAAGCGTCGATATTCGCTTTATTGAGGTGATGTTAAGTGTAGTAGGCATTATTTATATTTTATAGGCATAATACTAACGTGAAATTAATTAGTGAAGCAAATGAGTTTACGAATGACGGTTGAGGTTTATAAAACCGTTTAATGACTTCAATGTATATTTTTATACTTCTTAATAAATAATTATAATATTTACCAATTGCATACTAGAATGGTTGATGTTGTTTAAATTTTTACCAAAGATCTAGAGCGATTAGTCAATTTAGCTACTAAGTGCTGTATTCAAGTGGTTAGGGACTCTTATTCTGTCTGCAATGTTCTTTTTGTATTAAAAACAGGACAGTCATTTTTATTATCCATTATAAAATTGTACTTATTTTTAATAATGTATACTCAAAATCCATAATTGTGACGTATTGTGAAATTATAAGTACAATAATGTTTAGTTTTACATAATATACACTATTAATTCCAAGAGAACTGACACGCACACTCGTTTTTATAACTATTTTTAGTAGAATTCGCTTATTATATTCGTTTTAAACGTACTATATTCTTCTACAAAAGTATTAAAATATTCCTAAATATACTTCGTACAGTATTTAGTCATTCTAGAGATACTCATTGGACATATCTAAGAGAAACTTGTCATAGTATTTCATATCATAATAAAAGTAAACATCTTTTATTCTTGAAAATATTTAAGACAATGATTTTAGAATTCTTTGTACACATTGTGTCTATCATTGTAAAAGTCATGTTTTAATATATTAAACCTCTGATCGCCAATAATTGTGGTAACACTAATAATACTAAAGTATTGCCGTTTACGGATAAAATATGTTTACAGTCTCAAAAATTGCCAGAATAGAGAAAATCTTAACATAAATCGTTTATTTTTATTTAGACATTACCATTATTTTCACAAAAGTGAATGTAGTGTTCAAGTCCGACTTTTATATACTAAGATACATATAGTGCTAAGTAGTCTGTTTTGCCAAACTCGGTCATAAAAGTATAGAAAATGCACAAAATTTAAACTTAATCCGTAGTAATATGTGATGTAATGTAGCACATTATATAATGATACATTTTACTATTGCAAATTGATTCCTCCGTCACAAATGATAACTTGTTAAATAATATTAAGAACTATTTTCTTACATAATCACAAAGTCCATTTGTAGGTTTTTCTACGGCACTTGTATGTAGTGGACTGTTGAACACAAATTTCAAAGTACTAAATCGTATGAAATGCTGGACCACACAATTATAGTGGTAAGATATTCTCCGAGAGATGATGTACAATGTTAATTAAATGTGTGACTTTACTGACAAGATTGCATACTCAATTTTAATAAGTTTAACTTGCTTTAATTTTCAAAATGGATGAATAAAAATTATTCATACGTTCGTATAAAATTGGATAGTATAAAAATTTTATAGTACATTAATATTTGATGGACAATGGATACCACACTGTGGCTACAGTCGAGGATCTCTCGGAGAGTAGACTTACTGTATGGTGTTGACGTTAATGTTATTTTGTCACATCTATTTTTCTATCTTTAAAAGAGAATCCAATTATTATTGTAAGTTGTTAAAGTAGGAATTCTTAAGAGATGTAATATATTGTTGATATTGCTTATCCTGTTGTTTTATTTTATGCTGTATTTTCACAATCAGATTAACAATTGAAACTTTTTATAAGATGCTCCTTAGTGTCCTTCTTCAAGGATACACTAAGAATTTAATTACCAAGCTTACTTTTAAACAAAAGTTAAGTCTTCAATTTTATAAATCTCATCTTGTATTTATAAGTACTGCAATAATTATTTATTTTTATGTCAATTATTTTTAATATTTGAAAAAAGTAATTATTTTGTAATAAAATTTGTATAATATAATTTAAAACATTTATTTTTATAAAAGCTTATTTAACTTGAACTCCTTGCAGAGTGGCAGCTACAATAGGTCCTTTACCAGAAACAATTAATGGACTGCCTTTATAACACGCAATCTTGTTGTCATCTGTCTTAAGGTCAGGGGCGCAGGTTTCAAAAATCTTTTTCTTAGGATTCAATTGTGCTTCAGGTTCTCTAGGATACCCTTCACAAGATACCAGATCACCAGGAACAGCCCCACTTGGCGGGATCAGGACTTCAACCTTCTCTGGGGACGAGGCACACATCACCATTGCTTCTGAAGTAACACCTCTCATCTATAATTCAATATTTATTATCACATATTGAGACTGCAAAGTAAACACATAGTAACAACAGATAATGGAATTATTTCAATCCTAAATGTATTGTTTCTAGGTTTATCAAATACAACAAAAAAATCTTAACATTAATATGGATGTTACAGATTAAATAACAAATTATATACCTTAAGTACCAGGTAATAGTGACATAGATTAAAAGAACTATTAAGTAAATGTATAACTATACCTTTACTGGTTTTAGATTACACAAGACCATAACGATTCTATCTCTCATTTCATCAATGGGCACATGATTGACAAGCCCAGATACAACAGTACGTGGATTCTCTTCACCACAGTCAATTTTTTCAACATAAAGACTGTCTGCATCAGGGTGCTTGTTGACATCAATGATTTTGCCTATTCTTAAATCCAGTTTCCTAATGTCTACGGCAGTTTCAACACTAGGTAGTGGATTTGGCTTTTCTTTTTTCTTAGCTGGTTCTGTCTTTACTTTTTTTACATTTTGCGTGACGGTCTTCTCATTCTCATTTGAAGCTACCACTGGTTCGGAAGGAACTGAGTTTAAAACAGCTGATTTACCAGGTAGCTGATATTGTTTTTTCCCATGTAATGTTTCGAGTCTTATTAGCTCGTCTTTGGCAACCTGAATTTTAGATGTAAGTGCAGCATTTTCTTGTATGAGGGTTTTAATTGTCTCTTTGATTTTAAACTTTCTTACATCTTCTAACTGAAAATAAACGGGTAATGTTGTTATATATTTATAAAATATTTGTATTTAAAAATAAATAATAGTCTAACCTTAGCTCTCAACTCGATTAATCTGTTTTCAGCAATATCGGCGTTATTTAAAATTTTAGTTGAAATTGTTACAGACATTTTTCTAACAAATGTTCTCGAAATCATATAGTTTTTATTAGTAAAATATGGAAATTAGAAATCCTTTTAGCATGATTTGAATACTTAACCTAAGAAAATGTACGACACAAAATATGGTATTTTTGGCTGACAATTGACATATGAGTACTGACGTTTCATATGTCATATATATAGCTAATACACATTAAAATTTCAAAGTGGAATCTACACACTTCAGTTTGCTAATGATATATAATAAATTCAATGTGTGTATTGTGTAATAATATTTTACTTTGTGTATCTTTTAATAAAGATGTGTGTTATTTAAATTGTTTTGTTGGTGTCACCTACCTACTTCAAGCCAATGTGGAAATTAGGAAATTTTGTACATTGTTTCGTTTTTAAAATATTTTACAAACAAACCATTTTGATTATTTTTTAATCTACGAAGTTTTATCTGAATTTGTTTAAGTAGATGACTCTTAGCATAGATGATTGGAATATAATTTTCATCAGAAGAAACGAATTGGTATTATGCTAGTATAAACTTTAATTACTGGTAAGTGGCAACTCTCACATTGACAGAGTCTGAGTCTCAAGTCTTAAAGCTCGAAAGAAAATTAAAAAGTAAAAAACAAATATGGACGTTGGAATGGCGTCATAAATAGTTAATGACGTTGTTTATATTTTCTGCTAAAAAATATTAATTAACAGCTAAAAGTTTGAATTATCTCGTGGCGATTTATAAAATGTAACAATTGAGTGACTAACTATAATGGACAGTTTTCGATAATGCATTAAATTTGCGTACTATACAAAATGTCAAACAACACTGTCGGCTCGTCGGGACATGCTCCCGGCAAAATACGTGGACCTGGAAGACCTCCGAAACGTACGTGTACCTGGTGTGGTGAAAGTAAAACACCGCTTAAATATGTATTGCCTACAGAAAACGGTAAAAAAGAGTTCTGTTCGGAGACGTGCCTATCTGAATTCCGACAAGCTTATAGCAAAGGCGCCTGTCTTCACTGCGACAATGTTATTCGCGGTAATGCTCCCTCCAACAAGAATTTCTGTTCAACATATTGCCTGAATAAATACCAAAAGAAAAATGAGAAAAGGACGACATCTCCGCAATCTGGTAATGGAGCGAATGGTACTGAAAACAATTCAAACAATAATTCAACGGCTTCATATTATGATCTTTATCAAACTTTTGATTGGAACGAATACATGAAGGAAACAAGTAGTGTTGCTGCTTCAGAGGACTGTTTTAAACAGGCTCCTCTGCCTCCCATAAATGATTTTAAAGTAAACATGAAATTGGAAGCTTTGGATCCCCGTAACTTAACATCTACATGTATTGCAACAGTGGTTGGCGTTTTGGGTCCACGGCTGCGATTGAGGCTTGATGGTAGTGATAATAAGAATGATTTTTGGAGGCTTGTAGATGCAGGTGACATTCATCCTATTGGGCACTGTGAAAAAAATGATGGTATGTTGCAGCCACCTCTTGGTTTTCGAATGAATGCTAGCAGCTGGCCTATGTTCTTACTTAAAACACTGAATGGAGCAGAAATGGCTCCACCAAAAGTATTTCAACCTGAACCGCCCACTCCTAAAACAAATTTGTTTGTTGTTGGTCAAAAATTGGAGGCTGTAGATAAGAAGAATCCTCAATTGATATGTTGTGCAACTGTGGGAGCAGTAAAGAATGATCAAATTCATGTTACATTTGATGGTTGGCGGGGTGCATTTGATTACTGGTGTAGATATGACTCTAGGGATATATTCCCAGTGGGTTGGTGTGCTCGAGCAGGACATCCTCTACAACCCCCAGGGCAGAAGAGTGCAACTACTCCTTCTAGGTAAAAATTTTAATTTTTTGCTTATAATTTGCATAGAATATAACTTAAATATTGATAATTATAGTTAAAATTTATGATTAAAATAATTATAAACTACTTTATGTTCAATGCAAAAATGTATCTACAATATATTATATGATATTCATAAAATTTATTCTCATTTACTGTTGCCAAAACAAAGTAACAGTTTATAACATAATGAGTAATTTTTCTATATTGAAGGTTTAAGTTACGTCCTACTGGCATACCAAATCCTGCTTTACCAGAGGGAGGCTCAACAGGAACTAACAATGCTGGGACAAATAACTCTGGCACATCTAGTCCCATTCCTAACATTTGTCTACGCATTCGAAACAGCTGCCAAGGTGGAAGTCCTAACTTGCCCTCCTCAGTGACAGGCATTGGTCCATCGGGCGCCGCTGAAACACTTGTTAAGGAGCTCCTAAGTGTCCACCCTGACCCACAAAAGCTGACTCGAGCAATTCTTACAGCCTCTAGTAGTTATTCAAATATTACTAATGTACAGGTAACATTCGTTTTTTAAGACATTATAAGATTTATGGTGTACTTTTAAAATATTAATTTGAATTTGTATTATATATGTTAGCATACCAATTAATTGTTTTTAGTTATTATTTAATTCAGTTCTTATATTGTGTCACAAATACTGAGTATTTATGGCTTATATTTTAAATGTGGGCAATATTGTCTTGTGGTAGTTAAAGATTTCCAGAGGTTCAGCAAAAGAACCAGTAAAATTTTATTTGAAAAAATATATAATAGTATAAAAAAAGAGGTGAATATATCTTAATTTTAAAGTATTCTATGACACTAAATATATCTGGAAATAACTGTTTTAAATTCACAAAAAAGAAGTAAAATTAAGATAAGAAATCTAGAAATATATAATACTGCATTCCCTTTGAATAGGCGGTGGGCAAATTTGGATTACTATGATTTACTGAATCAAATATTACTCATTAAATTTATACTACTTTCAGGTATCTTCAGGGAGCAAGAACTATTCTGTAAAAGTACCATCAGATTTAACTACAGAAGAGTTAAAGAACTGGTTGAAGGTGGTGTGCGCTGGGGTAGGGTGCTGCGTGGGCCTCATTGAGGTAGACACAGGCGAGGCAGCAGTGCGACCCTGTGCATTGTGCGGCGAGTCAACCTCAAACTCCAATTGTGTGTCCACTGGCAAAAGATCAAAGAGTGTAAGTGTTTTGTAATGTGTTACTTCCCATAAACAGCTCCAAGTCTCATACAATCTATGCATCT
>JAOSYY010000015.1:11821360-11836492 GCA_025727935.1 Hebomoia glaucippe
ATTCACGTCTAGCTTATGCCGTATTGTAAGACTCTGTAAATACACTACAAAGAGAAAGTTTTCGAGTAATTGGAAAAACATTGCGCTGTCGTACCCATTATCTATCACTTATTTTACAAACACTGCGACACTGTTTATGAAAAAGATCATAATTATGGCCAGTTGTTTATCAGCGGGGTCCTCATTGCGATACCAATATTATTGATGCTTTGGCGCTTTATTTCGACACACGACAATAATTATGACAGTATTGCGGTGAGGCGGCGCGGGCGCAACAAAAAGGAAAACAATATTAACTTTAACAGTAACAGCTGGTAGTGTCAGTTTGTTGTTACTTGCCGGAGAGTGAACGTATCTCGATGGATTAGCTCCGCGGTCGCGAGTGATAACTCTCGAGTGGTAGTGCAAGATAACGGACTCAAAATGGATACGCAGCATCAAAAGGAGGTTCAGGGTAAGGACGCACAGTGGTGAAAGTTGCCACATCCAGTTGACCTCAGTGGACGCATCGAGCCTTGGCAATTGCAATTTATCGTAACATTGACTTCGCTTTGAATAAATCGACAAAATATATTGTCTAGGTTCTGGTTCGGAATTTACACTTTATAATAAATTACAAAAGTATATCGGGTGAACGGAAAAAATGTTTTCATAACACAGCAATTATTGGAAAGTTGATCAGCAATGTTGACGTTCTACAAAGTGTATTTTGAAACAACTCATTGCAGGTTCCGTTTGTAACTCCATCTTAGAGTAAATGAACGAGTTCCCAGTTACTGACAAAGCTGTAATGTTTTGTAAATATTTTGCACTTTTCTGCATTTAAAACTAATAAATCTCTTAGTTTTAAATGATAGTCCTAGATAACATTTTGAATTAATAAATACATATTAGTTATATATATGGAATTTTGTTTTTAAGTACAAAATACATAAACAAGTCACTTAACTTGTTATGAATGAAGGGACAGCGCACGTGACAGGAAAGCCGCTCTAGTCCTAACAGTATACAATTAACAATAATATAAACTTTAGAACAGTCTTAAAGTTAACGATATTATTATAAATAAAATATAATTATCACATTTATTTTTTACCATTTTTAATAGCTCAGGAGGTCACACATTCATAGTAAATATTGTCATTGTTCGTATTACCTTCGTTAAGTTTGTATTTTAAATAAAAATAAGTAATACTCGTAATAAACGTCGTATCCGAAAATATGTCACAAGTCGCAATCTACATTTGGGTATTGGCAAAAATGGAAAATAAAAAACAGTGCCAGTTTAATAATACTTTTCACATAAATGATTACTTAATTGTAAACATTACATAGTAGTAATTACCTAAGGTCAACATTACTGAATATTTTTGATACGAGATGTTCCTCAAATAATGGAAATATGAAAATTAGAATAGTCTATTATAATATATTATTTATAAATAACAACGGAAAATTAACAAAAAAGTTGTCCATCGCCATGATTTCCGAGATGTACGTTTCTATTCACAACCAATGTACATTAATCTTTTTTTATTGGAAAATTAAGCTCAATAAATATTATTACCGTAATTGTAGCAATGCACCATTATTACTTTCAAGTACATCATAAACGAATTATTATATTATGTTATGATAAGCATCTATCTAGCGCAAATACTGTGAAGTTTATATATTATATACTTGAAAAGTAATGCTAAGACTTTGTAACAAGAGTTGATCCAAGATTTCACCTACATAATATTAAGAATAAAGATAATTATTGTATTTTTTGTAGAGATTTCTAATTTATATAAAAATAATTGGCTTTCCATGTACCTTGTCTTTTTAAATCTGTTGAGTAGTTTTGACTTTACATATTACAAACAAACACACAAGGTACAATATTAGTTCAGATGATCTAGGTATATCGTACAACTGCAATTTAATAATTCGATAGTGAAGAAAATTGTACAAAATGGGGCCTTAATAAGTCCATAATATTAAATACGAAATACATATTCGAAATTGTAAATAATATTAACTGCCATATTAAAATTAATCTAGAAAGTATAAGTCACGTTTTATAAATAAAATGTTGCCATTGAAATTAATTGAAACATACCTAATAATTAAATTGTTACGTAAGTTACGTAAGGGAGACGGAAAAGGGCGAAATACAGTATTATGCTGATCTTAATTGCGATACGTTTTCAACTTTTGTTGGAAATTTTATTTGGATCGCTTTTTACGTTTACGTAAACGGTAAATAATGCAATGAAATCGTAAATAATATCTACACTTTGTTAGAATTGTAATAATAATCTCATAATATACGGCAAAATAGTGATTGTACTATATAATATGTATTAAAAAAAATAACATAATAGCCAATTATTCGCGACGCAAAATATTAAGTACTTTCTTGTTGTTTTTAGAAAATCTTAAGATATTTAAGTTTTATAAGAAGCTGTGCAGACAAAGAACAGCCATATAACTTATATCCATGCATAATTTCAGTAAATAGAAATGTTATATTTCATTTTTACTCGTGGCAATTTGTAACAATAGAAAATTACACAGTTGAGTCAGATTATGGAAAAATGATTTTATACGTAATTTAGGTATTATGTGTTCATTGTAAACAATGCTGAATTAATAAAACATTTAATTCTCTACTGTTTCAAGGATTCTGTTAAAACTGCGATAAACTAAAACTTGACATATAAAATTTTACAACATATTTTTATATAAAAAAGTGTGAATATCAAAGATGATTTAATCTTGATATTGTCAGTCGAGATTCTAGACACAAGACAAATATCAAACAGTGCTGACAGAGAAAATATCCGATTCCAAAAACTAAATTGAATAAATTTTGTATATAAATTTCTTGATCTGAATGGTAGGAGATGTGAGACAATAGTAGACTTTCTTACTCATGACAACATTAGCCATCTGCGAGCCAAGGGAACGTGAGTGCAGACATTTCGCAGATTAGCCGATTAGCCGTAACCAAAAAATGTTTTATAGTTTCTCCTCAAAGTAACGTATATATTTGCATGTGCATTAAGAAAATCTATTGTTGAATACTTAATACAAACGAATGTTTATTTATCGACTTAAATTATTGTCCGTTAGGTCACACTAGATCGTAATCGTAACCGTTGCAGCAATCACTTGCCGTATGCTCGTTTGCTACCCTCTAATGTAAAAAAGCTTAATAATATAATTTCAAAGTATTCTGAACATCTTTGAATGTTTCCATGAATTTAAATATTATAATTATTGTTATCACATTGACAATGTAGACTGGAATGTTTTTAAATATCAATAAGCATACTGCCACTTCCGCGTAGTTTTAATCAAAGATTTATTTTCAGAACCACCAAAGGTCACAGCGCAAAGTAGTGCCGACACTATCCAGAAAACTATTGGATCGTTTGGAAAATATCAGTTCTTGCTATGTTGCCTCATATTCCTCACAAAGTTTCCTGTGGCTTTCCATCAAATGGCTATAATTTTTTTGGCTCCGAAGACAGACTACATTTGTTTGGACAATGATAAAAACAGAACTGTTTGTCCGTGTTCAAGCCCAAAGTATGATACATCTATATTCACGAACACAATCATTATGGAATGGGACTTGATTTGTGATAATAAATGGTTGACTAGTTTTACACAAACACTTTTTCAACTGGGAACGTTAGTTGGTAGCGTTGTGTTTGGAATGGCGTCTGACAGGTAAGTTATCTATACTAATATTATAAAGAGGAAATATTTTATTGTTTATTTATTTACATTGAATAGACTCCGAAACTACTAAACCGATTTGAAAAAAACATTCACTGTTAGGAAGCTTCACTATCTCCGGTGAACATAGGCTATATTATATTTTCAAAAAAATCAGGGATCCTTACTAAAAGGCAAATAATGTAACTCGAGGTGTGAAAATCGAAATGAACGGCAGCGAGTCCGCTGGCAGTAACTACTTGTGTATAAATCGATTTGTATTCAATATATCGACTCGTAAGTTTAATAAGATTATAAACACGTGCATATATTGTGTGTTTATTATTAAAGCAATTTTGCATATTTCTTAACAATAACATAATATCGAAATCATTAAACGCTTGAACAGTTCCTCTTGAGTTATTACTAAGATCCATCTCAAATACATCGAAAATCGGCTCATTTGTTTAACAGCTGTAATGCCACAGTCAGACACACATACAAATATACACGTCAGACTCGTAACACTCCTCTCTTGCGTCTAATCGTAAAAATATTAATTATTAATACGCGACATGTATTTATTGATTCATATAATTGTTGAAAGGTATTTGAAACGTTGAGATATTATGACTATCGCTGTTAACATTTTTAGCCTTGGTTTTTAAGTAGTTAAAGGAACTTTTTATGACGGTTTTTAATAAAGTGATAATTTATTTTAAGGTTTGGAAGGAAGCGTCCTCTGTTGGCAGCAGTAGTTTTGCAAGTCTCTATGGGTATTATTGCTGCATACATACCCGGGTACTGGCTTTTCACATTAATCCGCTTTTTTGTCGGAATGTCCGTCGGAGGCACTATGGTTACTGGCTTCGTTATTGTTATGGAGAACGTTGGCTCTCAATACAGAGATGTCATATCGGCCATGTACCAAGTGCCTTTTAATCTGGGTCACATGTTATTACCCGTATTTGGATACTTCATAAGAAGCTACGACACATTCCAATTTGCGATTTCTTTTACATCTGTCTTATTATTGTCCTACTTTTTCCTTGTATCGGAGACGCCAAGATGGTTGATAGCAATGAAGAGAACAGACGAAGCGATCAAGATCTTAGAGACAGCTGCCAAAATGTGAGCGTGAACATAACTTTATTTGTGATTAATGTTTAATCTCTTGTACTAACGAATCACTTTTTCACAGAAACAAACTACCGACGGATACAATAAAAGAAGACATAGAAAAATATCAAAAAGCGATAGAAAGCAATAATCTTAAAAAGGGAAACATTTTGGATCTTTTCCGTACACCGAACTTGCGAAAGAATATTTTGGCAATGGCGTTCAATTGGTTAACATGTAGTTACTGTTTCTATGGAGTCTCGCAGTACGTTGGTCAGTTGAGTGGCAATGTTTTCGTGAATGTGGCTGCGAGCGCCAGTGTTACACTCCTGGGTACATTATGTTCGATTCCATTGTTGAAGGTATTCGGCCGGCGGACTATACTGATCGTTTTTAATTTTATATGCGCTGGATGTTTATTGATCCTAGCGGTGCTGCCACCCGGCCCTGGGACGGTCGTCTGCGCTAGTGTAGGCGTAGTGGCCAGCTTTATTGTATTCGTTGTAGTATATTTGCACTGTACAGAACTATTTCCGACGGTAGTTCGTAACGCCGCTATAGGATTCTCGTCTATGATGGCCCGTGTGGGTTCAATGGTAGCTCCCTTCGTTGTTGGCTTGGGAGACAGAGAACCCTGGATGGCGGCAGTCACATTCGCTGTGTTACCACTCTGTGCTGGTTTTGTTGCGTTTTTATTGCCGGAAACTAAAGGCTGTGAATTAATGACAACTATAGAGGAAGGAGAACGATTTGGAAAGAAATCCAAGAATAAAAATTAGAAATTATATTATGAGCTTAGATTTTAATGTAAATAAAATAAATACCTTTATATTTATTGGCTGTATTTTTCACGTCTCTTTCTCAAACTAAAATTAGTCTAAAATCGTTATAAAAACACTAGGTATGTATAAATTTAATACATAGTGTTTTTATAACTAATACTGTGTTGAATATTTATTATGTATATATAAGAAGGGAATTTCAAAACGAAAGCCAATTTACAAAAAAATATGTTAGACTATTTAACGTAAACTGTGTTTAAGATAACAAGTGTATTTTCTATACTTTATGCGTAACTACGTAGCTGTCAGTCAAGACTTTTCCTTCATATTTATCTATTAACAAATGAATACTATAGTCTTACTTGATAAGATATTAGCGAGGTTTGTGAATATCTGACATAATCCCTTCTATATCTACTTATATTATTAAGAGTCTGAAGATATGTTTTACAATATTTAGAATAAGATATTTAATTTTATCATCAAAATTTAACGGTTTACGATCCGTATAAGATGTTGAGATAATAAAATTAAAAATAAAACAGTTTTGATAAAGTTCTTATTTATATAATAATTCTATATACTTAAGTGTGTCAGATAAAGTGCTGTAACGGACACATCTCATTAGCCACTTGTTACAGTAAATGACAGAAATGCGCTATAATGGACAGCTAAATTCTTGATATACAAATGAAAACTGTTAGATAAAAATTATCTGTATATTCTACTTGAGGGATAGACAATTAATTACATAAATATTGTATAATAGTTACAAGCCTTGTTTTAAATCAACCTCAGTTAATCACTTATTACTAGTTTACACTAGTAATTATTCATGATATTCACTTCTATTACGTTATATATTTATTTCGTAGTTTGAATAAAGCCTACAAAGAATAATATAGATAATAGATATTTTCTATTCGGAGGCCGCGAAGCCTACTAGAGAAAAACAAGTCGGGTGATATGACGTGATTTTTTTTAAGTCTAGGCATGGTCTTAATCAATAAATTAATAGGCAATTTTGGAAAATATCAATTATGTCTGTGTATTATGGTATTTGCCAGCAAATTTGGAGTGGCGTTCCATCAGTTTGCAATAATATACTTGGCTCCACCAGTTCGTTATGCATGTCCCAATAATACAACGTGCTGTGATAACCCCGTTTATGACAAAACAGAATTTACGAGAACCATTATTACGGAGTGGAATTTGATATGTGAAAAGGCATGGCTGAAAGATTTTACTCAGACACTTTTTCAATTTGGCATTCTAACCGGAAGTCTCTTGTTCGGGATAGCGTCCGACAGGTAATATTGAAATTTATTTGTGACAGTTCTATATTGAATTAAAACGATTTAATCGACCTTAACACAAATTACCTTCATGTTATTATTTAGTATACGAAACAAATTCTTTATATAATGTGGTTGGAAGAACTCCTAATAAGTTCCGTCCGGGTCACGTACCACCGTTCATAGACGGGAAAGTCGTGAAGTGCTATGCGCGTTTCAATCAGTCTATGAATTTCCGAATACTCGAAACAAAAAATAAAATAAGGCCTTAAGGCTGGCAACGCGTCTTGGCGATTTACTGATCTTGGAGGTGTCCATGGACGACAGAAATCGCTTAATATAAGTGAACTGTATGCTCGTTTGCCTTCCTATCGCATAAAAAAAATATAGATTACAATAGGAGCGATTCTCATATGAGAATATATATTCTGCAACAATATCTAATAACAAATATGAGAGACGCACGTTTTTTAATATAAGTTGTAACGGTTTCAATGTTTTTATAAATATCATCTAAATACTTTTTAGTTAACGACATTTATAGAGTAAGTTGATTTATTTTCCAGATATGGCCGGCGCCCGACATTAATATCTGCAGTGATACTAGAAGTGTTCTTTGGAGTCATGTCGTCATTCCTCCCAGACTATCTCAGTTTTACGATCATGAGGATGTTACTGGGAATATCTGTCGGAGGAGTTATGGTTGTCGGCTTCGTCCTCGTTATGGAGTTCGTAGGAGGTGTATATAGAGATGTTATATCAGCCCTCTTTCATGTCCCGTTCACTCTCGGGCATGTACTATTAGCTATCTTTGGATATTTAATACGGGATTATGTGCATTTTCAACTGGGCATATCGCTAGCTAATATTATACTGCTCATTTATATATGCATACTGCCGGAGTCACCAAGGTGGTTTTTAGCAGTACAAAAGACTTCTAAATCTGTAAAACTTATGGCGCGCGTAGCGACAGTGTGAGTAAACATATCTATACGTATATTGTATATATATCCGACGATAGGGAGTTCTAACCGAATTGTTTTATTAATTCACAGAAATAATCTTCCTACTGATGATATAGACCGCCAAATTCAATTGTATCACATGGATCACCTGCGGAATACTGAAAAGAAGGGTTCGGTTATAGACTTGTTTCGGTCACCGAATTTAAGAAAAAACATTTTAGTGATGTCCTTTATTTGGTTCGTCTGCAGTTACTGTTTTTACGGGATGGTACATTACATAAGTCACCTCACTGGGAATGTTCACGTGAATGTCGTCGCCAGTGGAAGTGTATGTTTCTGTGCTTGCCTCATAGCGATCCCGCTTATCAAAATGACAAAGAGGAGGACCCTTGTGATCGTTTCAAATGTTCTATCGAGTTTATGTTTTTTGTTTATTATAATAATTCCTGAAGGTATTGGCTCCGTGGTTATGGGATGCATAGGCGTTCAGTGCACGTTCTTGGTGTTCGTTGTTGTGTATCTTTACTGTTCTGAAATGTTTCCGACGGTGGTGCGTAATGCGGCATTAGGAATTGCTTCAATGATGGCGCGACTAGGGGCAATGATTGCGCCCTTCGTAGCAGCTCTCCGGCCGCATGGGATGTGGTGTGCTCCCGTTGCGTTCGGTGTACTGCCACTCTTAGCCGCACTGTTATGTTTACTTTTACCGGAAACGAAAAATTGTGAATTAATGATGACTCTTGAGGAAGGAGAAGCCTTCGGTAAAAGGAGAAATACTGAAACAATGACGGATGAAGTAACTTAATGTTCCCATTGTAAAACAGCGTTTTTCAGTTTTCATTGTAAAGTATGCGTTATTATAGTAAATAAACAATTGTAAATAACTACACAATTTGCAGAAAATGTTGCAATTTCATTGTTCATACTAATGTTAATGTCCGTAGGATTATTGGTGGTTTTTTTCCATAAATCTCGTTTAATCCAAAGTTACACAACTTCAGAAATTTTATTGAATTTGAAATAGAAGTTTGTACGGTTTCTAATCCGTCGTCGGATTTCCTAGGGCTTCCCCGGACGGCCGTCAGTTTACGCCTGCCGTCATGGTGGCGGGCCCAATTATTTGTGGTGCTTGGTATTATACCATCTTAGCAGGTATGTGTAAAAATTGGTTCAAAGAAATATTTAACAATTTTCAACGCTACCTCGTGTCAAGTGCGATGAATAATTCACCAAGGCTTTCAAGTGGTAATGCAAGAATAATATGTTAATTACTTTGAAAAGAAGAGTTTTGTTGATAATCAATTTTATAGATACTTTCACCACTACGTTTTGCCCGTAACTAGTCATTAGTATATAAATAACGTGCAGACAATTCAGGTTAATTTTATATTTTTGTTATTGCCTAGTTTATTAGAGAGAAAGATATATTATATTAGTAATTATTGATTGAATGATAATTTTAATAAACAATTATACATCTTATAAAGCATATAAAATCTAGTGGCTATTTAAAAAGGTTTGACTGTTAAAAGATTATTATTTTTTTGTGTAAATATTTCTCTAAATACGAAAAGAATAATTAAAGACGTCCTTGTTAAAAGACAATATAATTAAGACAATTTTAAATACCTTCCTGGCACTTTTAAGTTATCACTTAGTTCGTATTATTCATAATTAATATTGTGAATTGTGAATTTCAGGTTTTTACACACTTTACTGTCCGGTAATGTACTTAATGTTTATTAATCATAATTTGTACCGAAAAATCGTTGATTTACTCTTCGCCCTATGGGAGCTATATCCTGTTGTAAGTACCGTTCCACATTTTATTTTTAAATCACGTTATAGTTAAAAAAATCTTATAAAATCCTTTTTTAGTTTTAATCATAAGATAATAATCTATTAAGTTTATTTCTGAATTAAAAGTAATTTTTATATTACGAGTCATCAAACAAATACGCTCAGGTAAAACGGTTGTGCCAAACGAGATTGTAAGGGTCGATGACATGACTTTCTGTAGCGATCGATACAATTACATAAATTGTAATATAATAAAGAAATAAATGTACAACTTTTTAAAATTAAAAAGAAAGTTAATTAATAACACAGTAGATATAATATTATCTTAAACATCGCACTTTTCTTTTCGTTACCTTTTAGATCTGTGGTAGAAGATATCTCTGTATAACCTATATTTTGTAGATTAATAATAGTATTTGAATAGTTACCTAGCTGAAAACGGTTTACAATAAAAAATATTTATAAAAACTGATAATAATAAGGTAATTTATATTTTAGGCGCTCTTTCAGTGGTGCTATGGGACAAAATTGCACCATTATGGTGATTATGTGAATCCAAACGAAACGACAATCATTGTTATGAATCATCGTACTAGAGTTGACTGGAATTACGTATGGATTGCTTTATACCACGCGACTCAGAATAATTACCCCGAATGCTCGTGTAAAGAACCTGCTACCGATGAGAAGCCAAATGTGTTCGATCTGATCGCAGGCGGCAAATCTAGAATTAAAATTGTATTAAAAGACGAAATTAAATCCGTTCCGGGTATGGGTAAGTTTATCAATGCATATAAAAGCACGAAAATGTGTGGTGTCGTGGAACACTAGATAGGCACGAAATTATTTATCATAAAAATACTAATATAGCTGACCGAGAAAACGCCGTTTTGTCACATAAATATACTATAGGGGTTGATTGAAGAGGGTTGAAAATTTAGGGTTGAATGTATTTTTAATGCTGTATCATAAAAAAATAAAAACATAATATTTGTATGAAAATTAACTAAGTTATTTAGGGGTGACCACCCTTATTATTTAGAGGGATGCAAAATAGATAGTAGCCGATTCTCAGACCTACTGAATATTTATGTTAAATTTCATAAGAATCGGTCGAGCCGTTTCGGAGGAGTATAGGAACGAACGTTGTGACACTAGAATTTTA
The DNA here is from genome assembly GCA_025727935.1 of Hebomoia glaucippe. Lineage (NCBI taxonomy): Eukaryota > Metazoa > Arthropoda > Insecta > Lepidoptera > Pieridae > Hebomoia > Hebomoia glaucippe. The sequence continues at coordinate 11,832,198 of JAOSYY010000015.1, forward strand.
TATATTAGATTAATTTCAAGTTCTATTCGCGGTACAAAATTATCTTAACACTTTTATTTTGTTTCCAATTATTTATAAAATAACAGTCAGCCTTTAAACTATATATTAGACACTGTATAGTAGTCACACATAGACTACACAAAAAAATATCACGCTATTTTTAACGTTACTGACGTTTTTTGCCGGCTAGGGTAACCCTTCGCAATGCCCCATAAGGAATCTCGTGCCAAAAATTGAGTATTAAGAATAAGAGTTGAACAAACAAAATTTATTCAGACAATATAAGTGAGTGAACCGGAAACTGAGCTGTAATCAAATGAGCGACATTTAATTTTCTGGCAATTTGTTGAATCTATTTAAAGATGGAACAAATTGAAAGCGTAAGGTTATGCATATACTCTATTAAGCGGAAAATTAGTTTGCATAATTCATGTAAAGAGGGTGAACGCTAGCCTTTAAAAATATTTTATCGCGTGTACACCTAACACTGAAAATGTTTATTCCACTCATACATTATAGCGAAGTGACATGAATAATTGAACATCCCAAAAGATTTATCTTCATTGTTAATTATAAATGTTAATATAACTCTTATCAAGAACATGCATAATTGCATTACTGTCGAGGCAAGCCAGCTCTTCGACACTATTAAAATCTAGTTTGAATATTCCTCCTTTGAAAGGTTATTTGTAGTTTTATAAACATTTTTATTGTTTATAAGATAGTATTGAATTTTTCATATTATAGTGGGAGAAACATGTTTCTTTTTTTTTTTTGATAGGACGTTCGCGTTTTTAGCCAGGTGGCTATGAAAACTAACCGGATGTTAAACAAACGTGTATTCAGCTCAATTGTTTATAGGTGATTATCATCATCCAAAGATATCAGCATGAGCACGACTCTTGGAGACGCATTACCAACCTTTAAACATGTGTTTTATCACCAGTTTTAGATATTCAAACCTTCAAATTTAACTGTTAAGTCATATCATTCAAAATGTATGGATATTTTTGTTAAAAGTAAATCTTCCATCGCCTCCATTACACAATATTTTGTGTAACGATGCTTGAACGCAACGAGCTAAACGTATCATTAAATGAACGCTAATGCATATATTATAAGAAAATTACTTGGTAATCAATCTGTGGATTACGAAAAACTAAATAACCACAGTCGATTGATTTATCAATAAATTAATTTTCTAGGGTGGATAATGCAGTTAAACTACTTCCTATACGTGAAAAGAAATTGGCAAGAGGATCAAGTGAATATGTCTGAATATGTGCAATATTACAAGAAATTGAAGTACCAGCAACGTATCGTGCTTTTCCCGGAAGGAACTGATTTGAGTGAAGAAAATAAACGGCGGAGCGAGAGATATGCGATTGCTAAACAATTGCCGGTTAGAATATGTCCTGAGTATAACTTAAGACACGACTAGAACTCGAGTCATGTTTTGAAATATGGGGCTATAAGTATTTAGTTAACCACAGTAGAATTTTAATAGGTTAGCTAAAGAAATCACTTTGATGCCTCCCTTCACCATTCATCAACAAATATAAAAATTTTCGTTTCGATATGACATTTTGAACTTTATAAACTACAAAATACAGCTTAAAATACGTAAATCTGTCTGTTAGAGGAAATATCTTTAATGGCTGGGACGTCTTTAACGAGTCCTCTAAAGGCAGATTAATTTCTACACTTTATAACACATTAATATGTGTATTTTAATCCATAAAACATGATTACTGCATGTTTCTGCTTTACTCGATAGAGCACGTTCTTAAGAAAATATGAGCGTCATTACATAATTCTATGTACTATTTAATATATATTATATCTAAACATTATATATGGGTGACCACAGCGGCTATAAAAATATAATACACTTGTATTATTGCTTTTGCGGTTGTTAAGTTTCTCGAAACATTCCTAGTGTAATAAAACATATACTGCCTTTAATAATATACAGGTGTTTGGGGACTGCTCCCGAAAACGAAGATGGGTGATAGTACTAATGACACCTTTGATGAAGGGACGGAAAAAAATCGATCCTGACAAAAAAATACATATTTTTAACACTTTTTACTAGCATTATTTTCGCTCTATCTTGTAAGTACAGCTAAATGAAACAATAGTTTCATAAAAAATACATTACTTTATTAATTGAAAAAAATCAGCAATGAAACATGATAACAAAAATAGCTGAACTAACATGATGGAGCAAAATAACGCTAATAAAACATTTTAAAAAATATGATTTTTTTTTAGTCAGGCTCGAATTTTATTCCGTTCCATCATCAAAGGTGTCATTAATAATATCACCTGTCTTCGTTTTCGGGAACAGTTCCAAAACACTCTGTATATGCCTATAACATACTTTATTGTTTATAAATCGTCTTCTAAAACTACATCCGTTACATAATAGGTACATTATGTGAATGCTAAGACGAAATAATGCTAGATATATAGTGAAATGTCTGAAGGCCATATTCCAAACGTGGCTCAGTTCACAATCTATTCTTGATGATTGTTATTATATCAATGTAGTAAGTTCAGTTACTCAGGAAAGCGTTAAAACTAGAGTTAAACTTAAATCAAGTCTTGGAATACGGGTCTTAAGAGTTTTGACTTCATATTTCGCTTTGAAATGTTAGTTAGATCGCTTCTTTTTGTTTGTATCCTTTTATCTCTGAATTATAATTAAAATTTTATCGACTAACAGAGTTTGAATGTCGAACGAAGTTAATATTGCCTCAGTAAGTCAGTTGTGATTAAATTAAGTTTATTTCAAAATGCGTACCACAATATAAGATTATACGATTTTATTTATGATTAATAATTCATAAGATATCTCAAAATGTTTTTAGCAAAATTTCATTGTAGATACTTTGCACGTACGAATGTAGTTAGAGGTATATAGGACATATTGTATCATGAAAATGATTTTATGTTTATTCAAACATATTATTTTTAATATTTTTTTAGCCATATATTATAAATATCAAGGGTACATTACAGTTTTTTAGTTGTGACAGAATGAGACAAATACGTGTTTTGTATTGTAACAAAAATAATTTGAATCATTCTGCCTCATCAACGAGGGACTTAGATAGTGGGAGAAAATTGTTTAAATTATTTGCTTTAATTAAAAATTACTTAACCAAATTAACGGTTTACAAAAATTTTTAGTCTTCAAAACAGAATTAATTATGCTGTAAGTAAATATTATTATATACATTAATTAGTAGATAATCGCGATACTATTACAGACGCTCACAACATTGAAATAAGATAACGGTAGAAATAAATTAATAACATTAAATAACTAGAAACTGATTATTTGTATTGTTATTCGAACGACACTCGTAAAAAACGATGGAAATATAATTTAATTGAAATACGACTATTCACGTATTTATTAAGAACGAAGTACGTATATTATTAACTTTCAAGACTTCATTACATAATGTAGCTATGTATAATCACTCTTCTTTCTCGTAGAGGCAAGTTCCATTCAAACTCCATCTGTGCATTGTCTGCGAATGCAATTTACAAATGTATTTAATAAAATAATATTAAGATATGAATATTTTTTTACAGATATATGACTACGTCCTACATCCTCGGACAACGGGTTGGTCTACCCTCTGTGCAAACCTCCGTTCGGCAGGATTGGCGTCGGTATATGACGTCACGGTCGCGTACGACGCGCCTGCGCAAACTGAATTGGACCTCCTTCGCGGAAAGATACCGAGTCACGTGTATTTTTACTTCAAACGGTAAATTACCCAAATGTCCTTACAACCATTTATTGTATTCAAGACTGCAATGTTTCAATGGAGATGTCGCAATTTATAAATGTCGCATTTTAAAGAATATCTGTGACTAGCTTCTGCCAGCGGCTTCGTTCGCTTTCATTTAGATTTTTACAACGTGGGTTACATTACTTTTAGTAAGGATCCCTATTAACGAAAAAAAATAATATAGCTTATTGCCTTCTTCGATAAATGTATTATCCAACACTGAATGAATTTTTCAAATCGGACCAACGGTCCAATCAATCAAACTCTTCAACTTTGTAATATTTGTATAGATTAAACTAGAAAATAGGTTAAAAAGTACAACATACGTATTGATTTGAAAAATTTTAATGTAATTTTTTAATAGATAATTAAATACTCTAGTATTCTAATTTGTAAATGGTCATTTACTGTCATTATGTAGTTTTACTAAACCTACGATATGAATGTCAATTGGCAACAATTTCACGGATGAGCCGATACTAAAGA
>JAOSYY010000015.1:11836592-11847129 GCA_025727935.1 Hebomoia glaucippe
GTCATTATGTAGTTTTACTAAACCTACGATATGAATGTCAATTGGCAACAATTTCACGGATGAGCCGATACTAAAGACAGGTTGTGGTTGCTTTGTGTGAGACTAAATGCGTACACTGAAGGTAGCTAAAACTAAAGGAAGTGTAGTTAATGAGAACATGTTATTGTAAATGACAATGAGTGGTCTTTAGTGAATGGCCTTAGGCTTTCAATTCTTGCAATCTATTATCTGAATAGTATAAAACAAACCCGCTATGTGTTGCGTAATATTTCTGACCTCAGAGGAATGTATTATATTTAATAATTATATGAATTAATTTATTGTTTATTAACTTTGAGTCAATATATCTGAACAGTTATCTTAGACCGTTTCGTCGAACGATTATTCAACGCGAATCTTTAAAAAAATGGTTATAACTTTTTTATATTTCAGCCGATTGAAATGAAACGAACGCTAAATATTAAGATTATTACGATATAACAGTGAAAACCGCATTCAAATCGGTTCAGCTGTTTCCAAGATAGACAAACGGGCGATAATTCTAAAAATCGTTTTTTTTGGGTTGTATTACGTTGATAAAGTCCCACAATAATAGTTTATCTCAACTATCTTCAATGTACAGACAGTGACCTGTACATTTTTATTCTATTATAGATAGAAGATGATAGGTATTTCGAAATCGGATGTTCCTTATATTTTAAAACTGATTAGTGATTTAGGCAAGTAAGCATCGCAAACTATATGTTTTTAATTTGATATCTGCAATATTTTTTCTCTAGCCGGACATTGTTCGGAAATCGGATATTGATATAATGACGCAATATGAGAATATAGAGCGAGATTAAAATTACTCTTATTATAAAACCTCATTACAGAGATTATTAAAAGAAATATTTTAAGTAATAGTTTCTACAAATATTATTCTCGATGAAATTCTAAAAATTTTAGAATTTCATCTTTGTTTTATTTAATAAGAATTTTAGTATATTCGGAAATATATTTATATACTTAAGATGATTTTTGTAGCTCCATTCAGTTCATTGCGCATCATACGAGTGCATGTTTCAAATATCTTTTTTTTTATGCTATAGGAAGGCAAACGAGCATATAGTTAACTTGTATACGCGATTTCTGTCGCCCATGGACACCTCCAAGATTAGTAGATCTAGAAGATGCGTTACCAAATTTATTTTTATTTTTATTTCGTGTATTCGGAAATTCATAGACTGAATTCGAAACGCGCATAGCACTTCACGGCTTTTCTATCTATGAACGGTGGTACGTGACCCGGACGGAACTTACTCCGGAACTTCCTCCCACCACTTTTAATACTCGCCTGTGTGTCTTCTGTTATTTTTAAGAAAAAGACAATGGGATGTGGTAATGTGTGGTATATAGTATTTTTTCTACAGCATTCATGTTTCAGACGTGGAAGTTACATATAAGTAGTACATACAGTAAATAAAATAAAATATTTACCTTTAACAAGGGAAAATTTATGTAACATACTGTTTCTGGAAAGATAGAGGAGGAATGTAACCATTCATATATTTTATCAGCTTCTGCGTAAGCAGGCGTAAACAGTCCAGTACAATTGACAGCTGATGTAAATATATAGGACTCAGATAAGCTTGGCACATTGTCCTCTTGCAGATAAAGTCAGTCAATTCTTATCAGTTACAATGAAACATACGCTAACACAACACTTCACTTTACGATCGGTTTTCAATATCACTTTTTTAGCATATTCCGTCCAGGTCACGTATCACTTAAAGTTCGTATAGTGCCAGCTCATTTGGGCTTCAGCCTATGAAACTCCGAATGCTCGAAATAAAAATTAATTAGTCGACGACAAATCACTGCATTGTTAGTGACATACGAGTTATCTCGTCAGTCCATAAATAAAACTGAAATATCTAAATATGAAAGTCTAAGAAATTCTATAAATTTTTAAGAATTTCTTAAGAAAAATAAATATAAATTACTACAGATTTTCGTTGCAGATACCCCATAAACGAGTTGCCTGATGAAGAAGAGGCCTTAAGAACTTGGCTCATGAATAGATGGACAGACAAAAATGCCTGTTTACATAAGTTTCATAGCGATGGTAGGTTACAGAGACGTAAAATATAAAATGACATATTTTCCTCATTGCTCTGCCAGTCGTACCTTATAATTAAATGCGACAAAACTTACGCCATCCATGTCTATGATAATCCAATTAATGTCGTTTATTTCATTCTCGCAATAATGCTGTCTTGTAAATTAATCCTTTTGTTTAAAATTGCAGGTATTTTTACAGATATTGCAACTAATGTAACTATACCAGAGAGAAAACCGCGATCCCTCACTGCGGCAAAATTGGGTTTTATTTTCTGGACCGTAATAGATCTGTTATTCTTCTATGGTCTGTTTTACAGCCTCATATTTCGCTTCTGGATAATATACCACACTTTATTATTCGTGTTCGTGACTAAATATTTTGACGGATTTCAGAAAATTCAGTATAGATTATTAAATAGATTATAAATACAGTCCTAGTCGCTAGTTTAACTTATTTGTTTTAAGTGTTCTTAAGAAAAATTACTGTGAGTTCTCGTCGATGCCAAAATGTATAACTGTAACTAATGTGAATAATAAATATTTTTTTGAGTGAGCATTCTTCCATATTTCTTATTATACCCCCCTTATAGCAAACTTTTGGTATATAATATTGCCTCGAGATTTGTAAAAAATTAATATCAACTTATTTTTTACACGAATTATGCTTCTCATATATCCAGTATACATACAGTGAATGAACATAGCCACATTGAGCCAATATACTGTGTTAAAATTTAAGAATAATTTTTAGCGATTTAAACATTTTGTATATCATAAAAGGTATGTCTTTTGTGCTAAATGGCTTTAAAACATTGAGATTTCACATATACTGTAATGCGTTTATACAATGGAATCATTACAAAAATGAGGGCTCTGTAGCCTGTATAGATAAAGCATACCGCGACGCCAGAGCACCGGGTTTGAGTCCCGATCGGAACGCAGTTGCATTTAAAAATATGTAATTTGTGTTCTGCCTCGGGTACGGGCTGACTGTGGCCGGACAAGTGTCAAAGACATAGGCGTTTCGTGTATTAAATGTAGTGGGAGGAACTCTTAATAATTTATAACTTCCGTCCGAGTCACGTACCACTGTTCGTAGATGGAAAAGTCGTGAAGTGCTAAGCGCGTTTCGATTTCAGTCTATGAATTTCCGAATACTCGAAACAAAAATAAACAAGGTCTTAAAGTTGGCACCGCGTCTTCTAGATCTACCGATCTTAGAGGTGTCCATGGGCGACAGAAATCGCGTATACAAGTTAACTGTATGCTCGTTTGTCTTCCTATCACATAAAAAATAAAGAAAAAGAAATGAGAACATTATTTTTCAAAAGATCCACAGCAATTTGGATAAGAGATAAATGTTATTTTGTTAATATTCAGTTTAATTCTATTTACAGGATACACATAATAAAACACATTATAAGTATTAGATATATTATGATATATTTTAGTTTAAAAACCTTATCTACACTAAGTTTAAAGAGCTGATTTTCCCGCAGTTAGCAATAGCCTTCAACTGAGATATAATTTACATTTATCATACATCAGATATTCAGCTAAGTCCTTCTGATAATGGCACATAATCATTAAATATACTTATTTTTAATCAGGTATATTTTGCTACGCCTCCCAACACAATCTTTAACCAGATCTTACAACTCTGCGAACACAACTACGTAATGTTACTAATAATTCGGAATAATTTATCATTACACATAAAACAATTGCACAATTTTTACATACAAACAGTTAATTGTTAATTAAAGCTAACTGCTGACTAAATTATTGACATACATAATCGAAGCGATGTTTAGTCAATAATACTGTGTCGACTTCGAGTCTATCTAGTAAACTTAATTCGAGTGAAACATACTCGTCTAGTTTTCTTAATTATATAAATTAACTTATTAATTAACTTAAAATACACTATGATTTGATGTAAGCAATTATTCTGATTGCAAACTTTGTGTTCTGACCTTTTTGCTGTATTGCTCAGTTTCGGCGACAGTGTTTAGAAGGACCGCGCCTTTCGTCTCTCGTAAAGGCAGACACATGAAACCAGCTAAAAATGAAACCGCGCTAAATATCAAGACAGAAACCCACGGGGCAGCCTCTATGTTAACCACGAAAGGTGCTATGAAACCCCCAATCCTGGCGCACATCGATACAAAGCCCATCGCTGAATTCCTTAAAACAGTCGGAAACACTTCCGAAGTATACAAGTACATAAGAATAAATGCCATGTATATAACAATCTGTCCCACAATGGCGAAGCCTAAAATTGCATAGGTCATTTGAGTTGGTATGAATATGAAGACTAGTAACGTGAGTCCTGCTGCGGTGAACGAAAGCACGAGTGCCACTTTTCTGCTACAGTACATAGAGGCGACAACAACTAGAAACAGCCCTGGTATGAGACTAATAGCGGACACAAATACGTTCATATATAGGTTTCCTTCAAGACGACCGATGTACTGGTTGATGCCGAAGAACGTGTGCGAGCAACACATCCATACGACGCCGTTAAGTAATGTATACATCCGCATTTTGGGCGTTTTAAATAGGTCCAAGTACGACCCGACGCTTTGTTTTTCTTTATTGTAATGAAGTGCTTCCTTTTCAACAATACTTTTGATGTTCTCCGTTGGACGATTGTTCCTGAAAATCATTACGATCATTGTAACGTGTACGAGCATAAAAATATGTATCATTAAGGAATTTCTGAGTAGAGTTGTATAAAATTATGAATTTACTTACTTCTTAGCAATGTACGTTAGAATTTCTACAGCCTCCTCCTGCCTGCCCATAGTGATCAACCATCGAGGCGACTCCGGCAGGAAATTGTAGTACAGAAATACGAAAAGCCAAGGTAGTGAAATGGCTAGTTGCAAGTATTGCCAGTCTCTCACAAAATATGCTATGATCGGTAGCGTTGTGTAACATAATGTATAAGCTAACTCAATAAGTCCCGTCAAGTAGGGTCTAAACGTGGCTCCGGACAGTTCCATTACCATCACATAACAGCATATCAAAGCTCCTCCGACTGAAAATCCACTTAAAAACCGACAAACGATGAACATCCATAAGTAAGGTACTACGGCAGACAGGGCTACAAACAATATTTGTGAAGCAAGGGCAATTAGAGTGGCAGGGCGACGTCCGTATCTGAAATCAAACATATATGTTAGAAATATATTATTTACCGACGTCTTAGTATATTTCCTTAAATTATTAATTCAAAATCATATTTTAGAGAACTCTGTATCTGAGTTACAAGATGAGTTGAAATAATAAACTGTAAGTTTAAATCTAAACTGATATTTTATTTACTGCTAACTTTTGTTCACGACTCCAAAGGATGATATTGATACATACGAGGCTTGTTACGATTATATACTTATAACAACAAAAGAAAATAAATATTTACTTGTCTGATATGTGCCCATAAGCCAGACTGCCAAACAAAATGCCGACTTGTAGCACAGATTGAGATAAGCTACCCAGGTGACGTTTATTGCAAATAAGATTCCAAGTAGTCGGTACTGAAGACGCTATTGTACTTGTATCGTAGACGGGGTTATCGCACGGACAATGGTTTGTTAAATTATAAGCTCCTTCGTCCATGCAGACGTATTGTACGTTTGGCACAAGGAATACGACGTTTACTAATTGGTAGTCAGACGGCATCCGGCCGAGTGTCACCAATACGAAAATTATGGCCTGATATTTCCCAAAACGACCGATAACGGTCTCTAGTAGATCTTCGCTTGACATATTTTATCTGGAACAAGTAAAAAACAAAAATTAAAAAATCCCAAACATTTATCTCACTATATTATTTAATATTTTATTCGTTGATCCTATTTTATCTATACTAATATAAAAAGCTAGTTTGTTTGAACGCGCTAATCTCAGGAACCGCTGGTCCAATTTGAAAAATTCTTTCAGTGTTCGATAGTACATCTATCGAGGAAGGCCTAGGCGATATTATATTTTCAAAAAATTAGGGATCCTTAATAAAAGTCCAATAATGTTACCCAAGGTAAAATCGAGATGGAAGCGAGCGAAGCCGCTGGTAAAAGCTTGTTTGTCAGACAAACATAAAGGTTACACGTTAGTAGGTCACATCTCGGTACAGGAACTGTTAATTTATCATAGGGCCGCTGCGGATTATTTATTTTAATTACAAGATGTCAGAAATTCAGAAAACGAAGCTGAAAATCGCATTCTACGTATGGAAGGGAGTTCATAACCGAATTAATATTTTCACGTTCTTTGCAACAACAACCCGTTAAACATCATTTAATATACGAAAATATAATCCACAAAAAATAGTATAATTTTTAAACATGTTAGTTATAAATTAGACCTTTAGATTTCTTTTAAAGACTTTTAAAGATTTTATTTAAAATAAATTCTACTATTTTATTTTGTAGAATGTGCTAAGTATATATTCAACATTACAAAAAAAGACTAATTACTTTTATAACACCTGATAGGAAATAATAAATTAAACATCTGTCATCGTAGAAAAATGCATTATGAATTGGTTGATTCTCATTGTTATTTAAATAAAATACAATCTAACCCGATTGAAACCTGTTTTTATTTCTTTATTTTGTATTTTTATAACGATTTATTTAATAAATTGTAGTCGCGATCTTTCGCACGTTCTTTAATAAGATCAAAATGTCTTATTTAAATGTCGGACAACACAACATTATCTCGTAACTACTAGCTTAAAAACAAAATTAATTATTAGTTTAATGTTATGTTACTGTTAATTGATGTACCACAAATATTTTCGGGATTAAATATAAATTGAGAGGATCTGTTAAAATGTACAAGCATAAGTAATGCTTATTTTAAATTAATTTATTAGATTGGAGCACTTACAGTTTAGTTGAGAACTCTGTAGAGAGATGCATCCATTGATCGCAGTTCTGATTGCTTCTGAAGGAGCAGAGCTAACTATTGCCGTTGTAGAACTTGATACCTTTATCATGGCTACAACGCGTAGGAGCTCCTTATATGCCTACGCTAATCTTTTTTACCAGTAGGTATATTTTGTTATCATTTATCCTTAAGTCTTAAGTGTTTGGTAGCAAAATATTAACAATGTTAAGTACTTACAGATGTAGTACAATGTTGACTACTCCGACAAAACAATCTGACGCCTAAGTGCGTAATTTTTTACACGACGCATTAGCAATATTTTGTCAGTGAAAATTTTAACATAAAAATGATTGTTCAATGACTTTTCGTTAACTTAAGTGATTTAACTTGTCTGATTTTAACGATATATGGATCTCGCTCAAAGTCGATACCGTTGCCAAAGAGATATCGTGGCCTGCCATGTTGTAATACTCGTTTAAATTTTCTCAATTTTATATTGATCGTTTTTACAGGTTTTCTTAATAAAAATCTTGTCTTGATTCCAGCTGACCGATTACCCGCTATCGGTAGTTACTCTATACTTATTTTCGTTCGCTATAAAAACTATATTTATCGTCCTTTTGTATAAAAATAAACCTCTCCAGACGTGAATTCTGAACGGGAAACTACCTCCTTCTATTTTTAAAATATAGAGAAAAGTAATTAAGGCAGAATTAGGAAGGAAAATCAAAAGATAAGCAGTTAATGTATTAAGATTTACACTTTTATTTAAGAAAGGTCCATTAAAAATCGGGGTTCGATTCACGTCTGCTTTAACATGTTTATGATTAATTTTTTAATGCCTCTAAACAGCTCTGGAAACATTTAAGTAAGAAATTTAGCCTGTAAAAGAACGCTGTTCTAGTCACGTAGCACGCTTAGATCGTATAGTTCTGTAATATGCATTTTCTTTTCGGTATATTACGAATGCTCGAAATACTAGTAAATAAGTCAACACGTTAATAATAATATAATATTGCTGAAGTATCATCTACCACTTAAGTTAAACACCTTTCAATGACAACTTAAAAAAATTAATGATATTCTGTACTTAGTAAAGCTGTGTAATTTTTAGTATTTTGTCGTCTATTCAATTCGTCAAGCAAGGGATTTTCTTTTTACTTTTTTCCTGAATATTGCCTACTCAAGTTTTAATTACGGTATTTACTTAACAAATAATTAAGACATTAAAGATTGTTTACAAGGAAAGTAGTAGCCTTAGAGATTAAGATTATCTGAAGAACTATGATAACGCGAAATCAGCACAATGCTATCTTTAATCAGTGAATCAAGCGAATTTTATATCTCAATGATTTTAAGATTTGCATTTTATCTATGGAAGATTCCGAGCGCCTCAATCAAAGATATTGATCTGTAGGTATGGAACATGTAATCCTGAAAAATATGCAATATGCATTACGTAATACGCAGTTTGTTTATATTTAGTACTTAGGTTTTAGGGTTTAAACCCTTAGCGAAAGCTTTATTGTACTTGAAGGCTACTAATCAGTATTTTCTACGAATTACTTACGATAAGCTATCAGAATGGCCTTCATTTTGCTGATTGAACATTCAACTCCTTCATGTGAGACTTCATCTCAATGTTAAAATGTGTTAAAAGATACTTAACTACTGGCATCACTTATCAATTAACGAACTACCAAACTAATATGGAACGTAATTGTCTCAGAGGTTATGATTACCTCGAGGTAATTATCGATAATCGAAATGAAAAAGCGTGTGTATAATTTATTTACTTAAAAATCGACTCACCGGCATAAGTCCTACGTTAGCTAATGACATTTCATACATTTCTATAACTATTTAGGTGTAATAATACCTTTGTGAGTTCGCTCAATGTTGAATGAAATTTACACATTCATGCATATTATTTATAATTTGTAAACATTTGGTTTGTGGATTTTTTTTAGTAGATTTATTCTGGCCTGAGGTAGCAGTGGTAGTGGAAGTCGCCTCAAATAGTATCGGGCCACACGGGATGTTCGATCCTTCCCAGTAATAGTCTAGTTAACAGTATGAGATATTATATGTTTTAATTTTGTTTAGTTTTTTAAATTTTTTTGTAGCTTTTTAAGTCAGCACATTTCTGAGATTGAAAATAAGTTAGCAAGATTTCGCATGCAGTTAGCGTACACAGTTATAACAATAATCTTAAAATATTATTATTCAATTTTGTAGGACACTCACTAATTTTTTTGCTATCGCTCCTTCACTTAACTTTAATCTAGCTTAGTTTCATAAAACAATGCAGCAAGATTTTGTATGTATATTTATTTCCTTATTTTATTAAGACATTAATGACCCGTACATTGTCAATAAAAGTTTTAAGATAAGAAGTAACGAAGAGGGCCTGTTGTTTCTATATTTACGAGAAGGTATTGAACTGTTTATTATAATTACAATGTATTTCGTAAGTGTTTAATAAGTTAATATGATATTTTAAATAATAGTGCGTAAAGGTGGTTTCAGTAATATATATTTTATTTGCGATAGGAATGCAAACGAGCATTCAGTTCACTTATCAGTAGATATAGAAAACCCTTTTACAACCTTAAGGTCTTGTTTAATTTTTATTTCGAGTATTCGGAAATTCAGAGACTGAAATCGAAAGCGCTTAGCTCTTCACGATTCTTCCATCTAGGAACAGTAGTACATGACCCGGGCGGAACTTATAAATTATTAGGAGTTCCTTCCACTACATTTAATACTCGAAATGTATGTGTTTTAGACACTCGTCCGCTCACAAGCAGGCTGTACCCGAAGTAGAACGTAAATTACATATTTTTAAATGTAAAACTGTGTTCCGACCGGGACTCGAACCTGGTGCTCTGGCGTCCCGGTTGCTTTACCCAACCGCTAGGCTACAGAGCCCTCACAAAAATAATATGATAATCATGAATGTTAAGAATTTAACAAAAAATAAAGGCACCTCGACACTGTTTCGAGGTGTGTTATTTCATCTATAATCGGCTTTAATCGAATTCTGCTACGACATGATTAAGTATTACAAAAGTCTCGATATAATTGACACTTTTGATAACAAAGAAGTAATAAATATTTTCATTACCACATCAATAAAAGATTGTATATATTTAATTTAAGAAATAAAAAAGATTTATTCTAGTTATAATAATTCTGTGATAATAAAGTGTAAAATACCTAAAAAATAAAACGACATTAAATTGTCAAAAAATACTTTATGAAATAAGCCTGTCACGACTTTATCGGATGTCTAGAATTCGTTCTGACAAGAGATCACGTCACAATAGCCATTATCAAACTCATGTCAAAATAATATGACGATTGACGACGTTTGCTTCATCAAGTTTTATATCGTTAAGCAAAGACCCGTTTTCCGCACAAGAATGACTCATGAATAATTCAATTGTCACACTTAAAGAATTAGTTCTGGCAGATTAATGTAAATTGCTGTCTCAAACATTGTTTATTCAGCGAAATACATTTTATGTTTTAAATA
>JAOSYY010000015.1:11880389-11901950 GCA_025727935.1 Hebomoia glaucippe
GTATTTTATTTTATTACACTATCAAAACCTCAAGATAAAATTTTAAAATGATATGACACAAATCATATTACATTATACAAGCGCTATGTTTGTGTTTTTTTTTATAAAAGAAACATATAGTCAAAGTTACATAACAAATATTATCAAATGAAGTAATTCCTGGAATGTACATATTATTGTTAATATCATAAACCAGCTATAAACTTTTTTAAACCAAGGAAGAATTCAAACACATAAAATTTTCATAAAGATTCTGATGAGCAGAAAAATGTTATCACTAAATTCAATATTTGTATACTATTTCTACAATTTATCTTGAAATTAAAAATCCTTTATGTATTTTAGTCTTATAATGCAACAAGTAACCTATTATCTATTTCAAAATATAATTAGTTAATTCATTATAAACCACACATTTCACTTAATTAATAAGGACGATTATTCATATATGGTTGCGGGCGTCTCATAGGTGGAGGCATTCTGTTGGCAGGAGTGATTGAAATATCTAAATAGTTCCCAATTTGAAACTTAACTTGGGACAAAGTCTTATTATCATCATTTCCTCTTTGACCTGAACAAGTTACACCTATTTCTCTCATGCGGTATGTTGGTGTCCTCATATCGGGATATACAATAGCGAAATCAAAGTATGTTCCTTTGCGACGAGTCTCTGGATTAACTTCTTTTACTAGACTAGTGAGTTCACGCAGTGTTGCATCCATCCATGTGTAAATTTGTAGTTCATTCTGTGGAACACCACCTCTTGCATAGTCACCAGGAGAATTGTGTCTACCCGTGGAGCAAAATACTCGAAGTAATAAAGGACAGGTCTAAAACAAAAGTAATTTTTATTTACATAGCAGAAAGTTATACATAAAGTCAATAATAACAATCATTCGTTCACTGGTGAGCAATATTATCAGGGACAACATTTTTCTCTAGCAATACTTATTGTTTCAAAATTTTGGGTAATTCTACTAAAATAGCTATGATATTATATTCTTCTAAAATTAAATCTAAGTAACAATAATATGTACTAATTTGTATATAATTATAACAAACTATATTATTTAACCTTTTCTCTATCTACAGGCTTCTCCACCGGTTTAACCTCTTCAACAACCATTGATTCAACGCCTGCCATTTTCATCCCTATGATTTGGCACAAGGGAATAAAGTTTTTTTTTACAGTTATTCCAAAATAATGGGAGTATAAGAAATTTGTGGGAATACTTCGGTTCAATTAATGAAACCTTTTTAGTTTTCACAAACAACAACAAGCTTTCTAAATTGTAAAAATTTGTTTTTGACAATAGACACTGATAGAATATCGACTGACATTTGTTGCTCTGTGACCACAAACTAAAGAGTAATGCTTAATTATTTAATAATTAATTACTGTAAAATTAAAATATACAATTATTTTGTTTTAAATTCTTATTTAAAGATTTGTTAAAAAAGTATTGGTATAGCATATATTCGATTGTTTCAATACTCGGTGGATTAGGACAAATGACAATTATTAAAATTATTTTTCACATTGACGTTTACTTGCTATAGGTACTAGATATTCTATGTAATCGATTGTTTTGTTAAAAAAATATAGTACAGTAACTTAAATATTTTTAGATCAACGGGTTATCAAAATAATTCTCTAGTTCGTTTTAAGTGTCCAACTCCTAGTCGGTATGGCTAACAAAGAGGATGACGAGACTTTTCAAGAAGACGAAGTCTACATCAATCCCGAAGATGGAATGCCGAATGTTCACCCAAATATTGCTGATATCGAACAAAACAGTGATTCCCATGACGAAATAGATGAGTTTGATGATCTACCTAAGTCTGTGATTGTTACAAATATTCATAGCGACGTGTTCTCTGATGAGAAGTTGAAAAAGGAATTAGAAGATCTTTTTCGCACGTTTTCGGATAATATAACGTTTCAGTGGTTAAAAAGTTTTAAACGACTTCGTGTAAATTATGATAGTCCTCTGGCGGCCGCGAATGCGCGAGTACAACTGCATCAGTATCATTTCCATAATCATTATATAAATTGTTATTTTGCTCAGCCCGTTACCCCAATCTCTCTAAAGAATCTAAAACCACCTGCACCTGTAAAACAATTCCTCATTTCTCCACCGGCAAGTCCTCCTGTGGGATGGGAGCCACGGGAAGAAGGTGAACCTATAGTAAACGCAGATTTACTAGCTGCGATAGCAAGTTTGGCACCTGGAGAGAGTCATGAACTGCATGCGCCTACCCCTACGCAGCCTGCCATTATTGTGCACACTGCGTTATCTGCAGAACCACATGCGCCCATACCTTGTAAGATACAACATACACGTTGCCCTGAATATTGATATGCCTTGTTAAAATTTGTAGATAAATCATATTTTTAGAGTAGCAGTCTGATGCTTTTTTCCGATGCATAGGTCAAATTGATCAGTGATGCCAAAGACACTGCAAATTTACTATAACATTAGAGAACACAGTTGTTAGATGCAAGCATGGGCTTATCCAGTCTTAGGTTAATGAAGTAAAGGTTGGATCTTTTTTTCCTTGATTTTTGGTTAAAGAAGGCTTAAAGTAACTTGTACTGCGAATGTAACTAAAGTAAAGTTAAAAGGGTAGGTAAATTGGGTCCATTATGTATTATTTTTCACTTAATAGATGTGTATAAACAATGTTGCTATTTATTTTTAAATGCAATGTGCATGTGTTATATCTTAGAATGTAGGTCG
The DNA here is from genome assembly GCA_025727935.1 of Hebomoia glaucippe. Taxonomy (NCBI): domain Eukaryota; kingdom Metazoa; phylum Arthropoda; class Insecta; order Lepidoptera; family Pieridae; genus Hebomoia; species Hebomoia glaucippe. The sequence continues at coordinate 11,883,131 of JAOSYY010000015.1, forward strand.
GCCTGGATATGCCCATGGTTGCTATTATAATAGGAGAATTTGCTTATTACATTTATTTGTCATGAGATAATTAAAGTTATTGGTGCTATTTTTTGAATGACATACCATTTATGATTTCGGAACTTAGATAAATATAGATTTAACTTTGGATATGTATATTAACATGTGACACCAATATTAATAGTTTGTTAAATAATAAAGTTGTTGGAGAATCCAAAATTATTAATAAGTATTGTTAGGGAGATGCAAAAGTTTAATGTAACATATCATGTCGTTTTCTTTATTTCTACATTTAATATCAGGGCAATTTTTGTACCTATATGAAAACTTAACTTATTTTATTGATTTTCGTAAACCTTCTAACCTATCTGCATATGATCCGTAAGACGTCAAAATATTATAGCTTATCTAGTAAATTGATTGACATTTCTCTATTATAATAACATGTACTTAATACGAGATCGTTCACTAGGAGAATTCAATTTATAACTTATTGATGGTCTAATTGTTCTAAGTCTCCGTGTTGTGGCTTCGTGATAAATTATATAAGCTAAATAGCTTTATTAACTTATTTGCATAAAATATTTTATTTATAGATAATTGAACAAAGCTCTTTTTATTAATTATTTTACCTTAATTTTGAACAAATTTAATTTTTTGTAAGTATAATGAAATTCTTAAAAATCTTGGAATAAGATCAATTTTGTCGGACTAAAATTAAAGCGAAATTATTAGTGTTATTAGACACGATGGTTTGGTGTGATTTTTTATAAATATTACAGAATTTCGTTTCAATGAAGATTGTTTATATACTTCTAACAATTGTTTATATCATTGCTAATTCAAGACTTGCGGTTAATCTTGTAAGCTTATTAGCTTATACATAGCAATAATTACCGACAATACTATTAACTTATTTAGCTTTGCTATTTATAAATATGCAGCATTAGATTGCTTAGGATTATTTTTTTTATATCATTGGCACTTGTAATAAATATGAGTTCTATATTTGATATTTCATTACAGATATATAAAATTTTATGAGCGACTTCATTGTTATTAGCTAATAAAAAATCATGCTCAAGTTTTTCTGAAAATGATGAATTTATATCTACTTATGTTAACATATTTGTTTTTGTAATTTCTATACAGAATTGATTCATAACATTGGTAAAATTAAATTATTGCATATGTGGAGGGAAATCGTTGTTTTGTTTTCCACCGTTCATGGATGGTAAATTCATGAAGTACTGTAATGTGTGGTTCGACTTCAGTCTATGAATTTAAATGCTCGAAATAAAAGTGAATTGACAGCGTGGCATTAAAATTATTATCAATAAAAAAATCTCAATGTTTTCTCAGTACACGGTAGTTAGCGTGCACTTTGAATTTTTTTCTTTGAAGTCTATTACCACTAGTATGATTGATGTATTTTAAGATTGTTTTATCGCTCCACTCTATTCGGCTATCTAAATCACTTGATGTTATGTAATTGTTTAATCTCATATGACGTTTATTGTACTAGTGATGTCTGTTGTCTGTGAATGTTTTATCTTACTGTGATTTCAATATATTATTGTTTGATGTAAATATAAAAATATTGAGTTTAATTTGTATTTTATTGCATTTGTGTACTAAGTTATTTCTTTTTATGAAGCCAGCGGTATACTGGTAGTATTTCACTCGTAAGTATTCGTAATTGTTATGGTTCAGGGAGGGACAAGTTGCATTCAATTTTTTTTAAGTACGTACGTTTAATTTTTTTATTTACTAACAACATATATGCGTACTTGATTTTATCTACCACAAAAATATGAAGATATCAAAGGAATATTGATTAATAATTTAATCTTAGAATTTTATAGAAATAAAATGTAGATAATAGTAATGAAATAAATATATTTTCATTTGAAACACGATAAATAATTTCGAAACATTATTACATGTGAAATAAAAAATTGAAGTTGTTTATAATTCATTATAGACTTTACTCTAAATATACTTGTTAAATATCTACTAGATACTACAATAACACGTTCTTTGTTTTTAATTTGTGAATAAGGTTTTCTTAATTATTCTATCTATAAATAGGTACAACTTTTTATAACGTCTTTCTCTCACAAGAATAGTTAAATGCTTCAGAATAATAACTATATTTTACATGACTGTCTAAAATACATTTTTTTTAACACTACTTCGAATGGCACCAATATATAAACAATGTTTAATAACACGCACTTATTATCATTTGACTGTTTTTGTATATAATTTTTAATAATGCAACTGTCATGATACTATATGAGGTAGACAAGTTTCCGATTTAAGCTTTATATAAGCACCTACTTCCGTAAAATTTGTTTATATAATAAAATATTGTGTAATCAACAGGCAGTTTACGTTATGTTTCTTTCACTTAACTAAAGCCTTAAAAACTACAAGTAAACTAATTATATAGTAATTACAACCTGAACAACAATTACACTATTAATATATAACGAAGCACGCTTAAGACTTCATGAATGATCAGATCTTTATAATCGAAAACTTAAACGTAAATTAAAGTAATTAACAAAATTTAAACTGTAATATTTTTAATTTACGTTTTAGAATACAAACGTTGCGATCTTAATTATCACATATCTTAATGGACGGATTAAAAATTTCAAATAAAATATTGCAAAGTTTGTTGAAAATGCGAAATAATAAACTTATACACTTTTCACCTCAGTTTCACTCACCATAGACTTTGCTGCTTCCTCATCATCTGAGGAATACGACTTTTTGGACTGAATACCAAAGCAACTTGAAAAACAAGTGTCACCCTTACCAAATTTCTCGCCATCGGCAAGACTTTCCGGCAGTGGTTTATTCATAGTTTCCGGTAGAAACATACAGAGAAAACCAGACACGAGAGCAAAAAGTCCAAACGTGATGGCCGGTATTCTTGCATCAAAACTCTCCAGCAAAGAAATGAGTGGAGTCAAAGCTCCACTTAATCGAGCAAACATCGATCCTAAACCTAAAGCGGTGTTGCGAACGACCGTTGGAAAAAGTTCACAGGAATAATTGTACGCAATAGCGAACGAGGCAGCTATAAATAGTTTACCTATCACTACTATCACAGTTGTTATGGTTGCTCCAGGCGGTAGAAAAGCCGCAAGAACGCATGCTCCGCCGCCCACCAACATAGCAATACTTATGAATGACCTACGACCCCATACATCTAGGAAATAGAAAACTACGAGGTAACTTGGAATGTCAACCAGACCGAATATCGCTATAATTATGTAAGGATTCCCTTCCATTTTACCCGAACTAAGCGTTAGACCGTAGTATACAAGAGAATTAGCAAACCAACATAAACACATTATAATAGACATGTTTCTCAAATGCGATGTCTTAAAGAGATCAAGGGTACCGACCGTCTTTTGAGGTTCTATAACTTCCTTCTCAGCAAACTCCAGTTTTGCCTTTGAAATATATTCCGCCGTATCCAAAACTATATCGGAATTATTAAATTTAAGCGCTTTCTGAACGATTTTCACTGCTTCTTTTGTTTTTCCTTGTGCCCAAAGCCATCTCGGTGATTCATCCATGATCCATAAATGTGGAATTAGAATAATACTATGCAAGCCATAAACGACTTGCAATACAGTTTTATCGTCGATTATCGCTCCCCATAGAGCAACACAGGCAATACCTGCTGAGAAACAGCAATGAAAAGCTACACTGCACTTCGTTCGTTTGCTCGGTCCAACGATTTCCATAGTTAATACAAATGCTGGGATAAACGCACCGGCGGAACCAAACATTCCGTATAAAAATGTTGCAGCCGAAAATGACCAATATTCGGGAATGAATGCTACTAGAACGCCAAAAAGTAGTTGAAGTATTGCCGACCAGCAGAATACCGGTTTTCTTCCGATTTTGTCCGCTAAACCGCCTAAAATTATTGCTCCAGCGAACACACCTAGCATATAAAATGTTTGCACTAAAGCACCCTTCCACATGTCGTGACAAACTAAATTCCATTGCATACCACGAGACGAGGCTCTATAAGTTGTATCGAATACCCATTTTGAGCACGCATTCGTGTCATTGTTCTCGGTAAATATCATACATTTGTGAAGTTTGCCAGAGGGGGTTAAGGGAATGGCTTCTAATACTTCAGTTGAATTCCAGTGTGCCACAGATCCGTCGAAATCTACACCGCTGACCCAGCATCTGGAAAAATAAACGCTTTGTTGTTTGTGTATCGATCTTTGTATTATAAGGTAACGAGTACGAAAACGGAGAAAGAAAACATTTCAATTGTACTTTCAGAGTATAAAAATATTGACAGTATTTGTGTAAATATCTAGGTACTCATTCAAAATTCAAAAGTGTATTTCTATCTACAACTTAAGTTAATTGAAAATAATATTTAGAATCGGGCATAAAAACAAAACACAGCTGTGTGAAAAAATATTTATTCCTCTTTTGATAACTTTGGTTATGTTAGGAAAATCTTTTGTACGATCGTTAGCTTAATTCACTATTACATCTCGAATTATTAAGGCACACATAATATGTTAAGTTCTCGTTGAAATCATAGCTAAAACTATGTACTAATATCTAAGTAGATTGAAACGATATATTATTAATATTTCGTTTGTATTCTCCTATATTAACTATGTATTTAGAACTTAAGTGGCATAACGATTAGGTACATACGATCAGTTATTCTGTGCTTATTATCCATCAGGCGTTATGGTGTGACAAGTTAAAACTACTGGGTGATATGAGAGTACTACATAATTTAACAAGGTTTTGATAAAGTAAACATACTTATATAATAATGGTTCACATGATATACAATAAAAATTCGTTAACAACTTATCGACGTAATTTTTAAATTTATAAATGCAGTACAGTATTTCAGTAACAAATTGTTCTGTTCCATTATAATTATCTGTATTGTAATTATTCGCCGTGACTCGCTGTTGCTTGTTTAAATTCATTAAATGATAATATAACTCACTGACTCGGTAATTAGTGATAAGACTTTTGTGGATTATCTTTATAAAGTAAATAAAATTTTAATTGAAATGAAAATTGATAAACTGGAAAATTACAGCATTTAACCAAAATACATAATGATCAAAATATTATTTTCGATACATCACTTTTTGTAACGAAGTTCATAGTCACTACGTATTATGATTGAGTAAACTCTAAGACTAAAAAGTGTATTTATAAAATATATGTTCCTTTATGAACTCTTTTTAGTTATAATTAGATATTTTTAGTATCACATACGAATACAAAAATTAAAAATAATAGGAAGCGACAAAAGTAGCTTCAATTATTTGGTTGTTGGTAACATTGTATTTTCTCATTAAATTAATTTAACAAGTATTCAATAAAAATGACAAAATTCGCAATAAAAATAAACACTAGATTCAAATAACAAAAACGTATCACAAAATATATCATAAACGGAGAAAAATGCAAGAACGAGATAAAGGAATGATTTACACTTGTTATATAAATTAATTATCAACAATTATTGTGCATTACATTATTTAAAAAATCAAAATCAACTCTTAAATATAAAATATATTAATCAACTAGCGAATAAAAATCAACAAACTTCAAAATAATTTAAATCTTCATTAAAAGCCTCTACGCAATTTTACAAAAGTAATAACAACCGCATACATGAATGAATAAGCTTATAAATACAAAATAAAATCTTAATAATGTAAGCCTGACGTATGCAATGCACTTTTAGAATCAATTCTCCTCACTGATTGTAAACTACTTTCCAGCAGTATTTATTTATAACTGGACGGAATGTGGACTAATTCTGTCTTTTCCAATTTTAAATTAGGCACACAATGATTATGTGGGAAAGATTGCCTATGATAAGATATGTTTTAGGCTCCTTTGCTCATATCGTCTAAAGGAACCATAGCTTCTGCAGTTTTCTCATCAGCAGCGTAGGTTTTATTACCCTTTTTACCTAAACAACTGCCAAAGCAAGTGTCTCCTCTACCAAAGGTTTCACCATCATTAAGGGATTGTGGCATTGGCTGGTTCATAGTTTCAGGAAGGAATAAACATAGAGAACCGGATACAAGAGCAACTAAACCGAACGTGACCGCTGGAATTTTTGGATCAAACGAATCAAGCAAGGTAATTAAAGGCGTTAAAGCTCCCGAAAGCCTAGCGAACATAGAACCTAAACCAATAGCAGAGTTTCGAACTACAGTCGGGAATAATTCAGCCGAATAGTTATAGATAATTGCAAATGAACCAGCGATAAAAAGCTTTCCACCTATTACAATGACGGTAGAAATCATTGAGCCTGACGGTAAGAACGCAGCAACAACGCACGCCCCTCCACCGATGATCATCATAGAACTCATTAACGACCTTCGACCCCAAATATCAAGGAAATAAATAACGAAAGCATAACTCGGAAATTCTACCATTCCAAAGACAGCTATTATAAGATAAGGATTGCCTTCTAACTTTCCGGTACTAAGAGTGAGGCCATAATACACCAGAGAGTTGGCAAACCAGGCCAAGCAAATGTTAATAGTTCTTATTCTTAAATTAGGAGTCTTAAATAGATCAACTAGACTAGCGCTCGCTTGCTCAGATCCTTTAGATGCTTCAACCTTTCCTTTTGAAACAAGTTCAGCTCTATCTAAAACTTCATCAGACCTATTACATTTTAAGGCTTTTTGAACTATATCTACAGCTTCCTTCGACCGTCCCTGAGCCCAAAGCCATCTAGGAGATTCATCCATAATCCATATATGAGGTATTAATATCACACTGTGTAAACCATAGACCACCTGAAGTAGAACTCGATTATCTATAACCGCTCCCCAGCCAGCAACTAATATTATTCCTATAGCAAAGGCACATTGAAAGGCTACGCCACAACTTGTTCGCTTCTTGGGTCCAACAATTTCCATAGTCAAGACAAAGGCCGGGATATAGGCCCCGGCTGATCCAAATAACGCGTAGAAGAAAGTCCCGACCAAGAAGGACCAATATTCAGGAATGAAAGCAACGGTTACTCCTAAAACTAATTGTAACACTGCTGACCAGCAAAATACTGTTTTTCTTCCATATTTGTCTGCCAACCCTCCCAGATATACTGCTCCAGTGAAAACACCCAGCATGTAAACAGTTTGCGCAAGAGCACCTTTCCATCGCTGGCCGCAGACGAAATCCCATTCTATAGCACGAGACGAGGTTCTATATTTTGAGTCATACACCCATTTAGTGCACTCAATCGTACTATTGTCTTCAGAATATAACCAGCAATTGTGTAATCCACCAGACAAGGTCATAGGTATTGACTCCAGTATTTCTGTAGAATTCCACATCGCCACTGATTCGTTCGTATCCACGCCTTCCACCCAACACCTGAAAGGAGTGACACGTGCTATTTTTAAATCTTAATCGAGAATCGATTGTATGTAACAGTATATTATTAAAGTTAGTGTACTTAACACTATCTGATGGTATTATTTTGAGTGAAATGCCAATCTTTGTCTGAAGACACTAGACGTACAAATTTTTGATTTTTGGCCAGCAAATTTGTTTCTATTTTTATTGAGTGTACTTTTTTGTTGTTCCTTTTCTTAGAAACACGGCGCCAAGTACTTTGCGTCAATGTATAATTGACCTTCTAAATAAAGTTACTTAAAGCGCTTGGAGGGTAACGTTCCCGCAGGCACTCAGTATTAAATGTTTTTGTCGTATTGTAATAGCAATGATAAGCATAGAGGGAATCTTCTATACGATATTAGGTATATACAATTTATAATGTATGTTTGAAATTCTACGCATAAGTCATATAAAAGTGGTAATGTAAAAAATTTCGCTTTTGATAAACATTAAATCTTTATTTTCGTGTTGATGGCACAGGTACATACAGTTTAAAAAAAGAAAAAACAAATTGCCCATTAAGTTAAATCCAATGTCTTGGAGAAAAAAATATTCCAACATTCACAGACGGTTCACCGAATTATATACATATATAAATTTTCTAACAATTCGTTGGGAAAATAAAACACATCTCTTTATTTATATATTTATTAAGCAACAAAACCAACAGTACAAAAAAGATCAAAATGCAATACATAATTGAACAAATCATAACTCAATATTACAAAAAGAAAAAAGGTTTAATATCAATAATTTTTTTAATATCTATAAATTATATCATTGCAGTAATATAAAAACTCAAATTAATAATATGTGATATTTTTGAAACTCAAGATTGGCGTTATCGTAACCATTTATTCTATATTTCCTATGAGCGTCAATATATTAATTACTTCATTAATTTTTGTCTATAAAGTCTTCATATATCGGTTAACAAAGAACAGTTTACTGTTAAGCCAATCACAGAACTATTGTCAAGAAATTGCGCGTAGTATGAAATAACAGACTAGAAAATAATTAAAACTGCCATATTTTGGAAAGTGCAAACCCAGAACGTGTTGAATAAAAAAATCTATTCGGCTAAAATATTTCTTAAATTAGAATGCCCAATTACCTTGTATCTGGTCGAGGAACATGCAACCATTTAGACTTCAAGGGGGACAACGATCGTAATATCGAAAACTATAAGTTATATAGTTTTTATATAGTAATAATATTTATATAACTTTATCTAGTAAATAACATGTATAATTATTAAAAATTTAAACAACAATCTATAAATATATACGTATTACATAGGCGTACTTAACTTCATTTGATTTGTGTGCATCACTGGTTTATACAAGTTATAGATGAAATTAAAATATAAAATCTCTTTAGGATATACTGTTTGAGTAGCTTTTTTTTTAATTAACAAGCACCTTTAAGAAAAGCACTTATACGGAACAAGTCCAGAAAGTGTAGTCCCTAAGTTTTTTATCACTAGTAATAATTTCGTAGTCATTAATATATTACCTATCACGTGAATATGCAGTCTTTATTACCTTGTTTTTCCAAAAAATACTTCCATTCTTAGCACCAAGCAACATGTTTGAGAAATATCATCAAGAATCCTCGAAGTACTTTAATTTAATTTTGTGATGATGACGACATGAGTTAAGAAGAAGCGTAAAACGACTGTGATGTCAATAGAATACGAATGATTACTTAGGATATATATCTAATTATAACATTAATTCGGCATAAAATTCTGTAACTAAAAATATTAGATAGACAAGTTAAAATAAAGTTTTCATCTAAGAACCATCTAGTTCCAGCTTTTGAAAAACATAATTAACGAGTCTTTAAATTGCACGCACATAAAAATGTAAATAGTTTTATAAATTGCAATTGTGTTATTGACTACATTAGTATTCTCTTAATCTATTTCGATATCAAACCCAACCATTGTTAGTTCCTTAAAATATGATAAAGTCTTTAAAATTTTTAATAATAGTGTTATCTTTTCTTTTAAAAACTATTTTACAACCAATTCCAAAAAATATTTAATCTATTCTTTATCCGATTTATTTCTAAAAGTCTATATTTTAGGCACTGCCTTAGCACAATACTCTTTTCCTGTTTTTTATTTAGGCAATTTTTGATATATATAAAGCATATAAAATATACCTACTTAAACACAAAAAACTTGTTAGTTGCATTTCAATCAATGCTGCAGATATTACACTGGTTAATTTAAAATTACAATAACTGTATAAGCAAGTAGAAAACGCTGACAACGTTTTGACATAATTTCTTTATCACCTCAAAAACTGTCATGACTATCGTGAAGTTACAACATTGTTCTACTGACAATGAAAAATAAAACATTAAAAACTAAGTTCCATCTTATCTCTAACTTATTCGTCCAGTCTAATTGTTTCAATAAGAAATTTGACTAGATAGTGATTAAAATCTACCTACCTTTTTATAGAATCTAAAATATTAGTTTTCGAAGTCTACGTGTTCATTGAAATTCTTATAAAATTTCTCTTAACTTTACCTCAACGTACATTAATGCATTAAAAAGTTAAAGCTTGAAGCTATCTTAACTTAGATGTCACAAAGTATTTCAAGTAAATGATTCTTTCACCTCTTAAGTGGCTCTCGTGACATAAATTCTACTTCGGTGTAAATAATATTTAATCTAAATAAAAACTATTACTAAATAATAAAAATAGATTGGTTGTTATTATGGCAGTATGTTACAATACATTGGTTCTTATTATTGCTTCTTCTCTACACCTAATGGCACTAAAGTTTCGGGTATCTCGACAGATGCGTCACTCATGCGCCGACCGCTACAGTTTGTGAAACAATTATCACCGACCCCGAATTTCTCTCCATCCTCAATGGACTGTGGTAAATCTTTACCGATAGTCTCCGGAAGGAAAAATGTAGAAAATCCTGATAGTAGAGTTAAGAATGCAAATATTATCGTCGGTATTTTCGGATTCAAGCTATCCAGTAAACTTATCAACGGTGTTAGAGCTCCCGATACACTTGCACACATACTTCCTAGACCGACACCAGAGCTCCGCACAACCGTCGGGAATAATTCGGCAGAGTATTTGTAAATGATTGAGTAGGATCCGGATATGAATAATTTACCTATCATTACCACAGCGGTGGCAGCAATCGACCCGTGCGGCAAGGCGACAACTACTAAGCACGCTATACCACCCAGTAACATCATTGCGCTTATAAGCGCCCTGTGACCTACTCTGTCCAAATAATACATGATAATAACATAGCTAGGCATCTCCACGACGCCCATTAGGAAAAATATTAAATAAGGATTACCATTCAACTTTCCAGTGTTCAACGACAACCCGTAATAAACAACTGAATTTGCAAACCAGCAACCGCATATTATCAAGGTCTTTCTTAACATATTCGGAGACTTGAAAAGGTCAGAAGTTCCCGACGGTTCATCATTTGCATACTTAGCACTCTTCGCTTTACATTGAGAGACGATAGACGACGCGTCTATGTTTTCTGTAGAATTGTTCATTTTCAAAGCCTTTTTAATTATGGCTACGCATTCACGGGCTCGGCCTTGGCTCCATAACCACCGTGGCGACTCGTCCATTAAAAACCAATGAGGCAGAAGAACGACTGCATGTAACGCATAAACGATTTGTAAATAAAATCTGTTATCTATTAGATATCCCCACGCGGCTAGGAGCATTATTCCGATCGCAAACATAATTTGGAAAGTGACACCGCATAGAGTGCGCCTGCTGGGTCCAACTAACTCCATCGTTAATACGAATCCTGCTATATAAGAACCGGAACCAAAAATACCATACAAAAAACGTATAGCTATAAACATGTAGTAGTCAGTAGAAAAGGCAACTGACGCTCCGAAGATTAGCTGGAGAATTCCCGCCCATACGAAGACTGTTTTTCGTCCTATTTTGTCACACAATCGACCTAGTACTACAGATCCGACTACCACACCGAACATGTAGGCAGTTTGGGCTATCGCTCCCATCCAGCGTCTGTCGCAGACAAAATTCCATTCGATGCCTCGAGATGAAGAGAAATATTGTGTATCATATACCCAAGAAGTGCATTCCTCCAGTGTCCTGTTTTCTCCGTATATTTTACAAGATTCCAATTTGCCATGCTCGTTTAACGGTATAGCAGCGAGAACTAACGAAGAATTCCATGGTTCTGTATGATTTGTACTATCTATACCTGGTATGATGCATCTGAAATTTGATAAAATCGCAAAATTTAAAATGTGGGTAACGATAAATAACTACAAAGTGCAAAGCTTTGTGCTGTGTGCATTGTTTCTTTTAACACATAATCTTAATGAAATAATCTGTGCCACAGAATCAAAGTAAGATTTGCTTTTACTATGAACATGTAAATGATAAAAATTAATTAATAGACAATAGATTTTATTTTATAGCTTTTTCACGATTTGTTGTTGTGATATCACGAGAAAATCAAGATGGATATGAAATCTTGGAGAAATTAAAAACATTGATTAATGAAAGCATGCAATATGTAAAAGTGCACCAAATTTTAGTTAAATGGGACAGCAATTGGCAAGTTAATGTATGAAGCAAAAAATAGGTTAGTCATAACCTGTGCCGTGTGTATTTGTAGCCTAAAAGAAAATATACTCACATTGGACAAACTAGACACGTCTTCATTTTCACTCATAGGGAACAAACACCAAAGCGAATCGAGAAACATTGCAAAGTACCTGAATCACTCTATATCAAGCGGGACCAATATTTTCAAACCAAATATGCAATATACCTTCACAGACAATTCAATAAAATAAAGTTAAAGTATTATAACAATTAGTTAAAGCCAAAAGGTAAGGATAAGATGTTAATCATTAAAAATTTTGTAATTTCTTATGTAGAAATTACGTTCGGGACGTATTATACAATCAATCATTTATTACATTTAAAACACAGATCCAAAAAGTAGACGTATCCAATAGACCACCAAAACGATCACAGAACATATATAAATTTCATACCTTAAAAATTAAATTTGTTTAACTGAAGCCTGTATAAAATGTGGGTACTTTCTATGAAAATATGTTTTGACAAAACATAAAACATGTTTTCAACTTAAGTTACATTTTAAAGGGGCTTGACAAGCAAGTATAATTTGAATTTGGAATATATATTTGTACAATATTAACACTTGAGACCTACTAGACTTTTCTTATCGTACTTTTTTTAATTAAGTCATCGCTTAAGCCTGCTTAAATATTTAATATACGCAAATGTATAACTAATCTCCCCATGAAATGAATTAAAAATGACACGATTGTTCTGATTTTCAGCCATTTTATACCAGAATTTTTATATTTCATAGCCATAAAGACAGATGAGGGAACTTTTTAACAATGTCTTAAAAATCTATAACTAAATAACGAACTAAACTATTCTTACTTTATAATATAATATTTATTAGAGCCAGTATTCATAGACGTCAAAAATATTCAATCTCGATGTGAAAATGCCTTTTTTTGTTATAACAATCGATTCTGAGTCTCAATACTATATTCAGAATTTAATCACGTCTAGGAATGCGGGCCTAGACTTGTTCAAGTCTCATCTGAATTCGTAACGGCAAGAAATATTAAATTCACATGCAGATGCCTATAACCCCGTTAACGCCCCTTAAATTTGTTTATAAAAATAAATTATACAAGCTGACTGAAGCTGACATGCAACCTGTTGTATCGTTTAAGTCTGTGGACATGAGAGTACGTAAAAGGAAGTTTATTTTAAGTTACAGGGCCAAGCGGCAATAAGAATTCGTTAAGTTTATGACGAGTTAAGCAAGATACGCCTAGTGATACAAGATATAATCCAGTATGACCCAGTATATCAGGTTTAAAATGTTTATTCATTTTATCGTAAAACGATGACAGAATAATAGTCGAACAAAATACAGTAAATCAACGGTCGTGTTTGGCAGATATCTCAAAAAGTAATTTTTATTCTATACGTCACATTCAGGTTAAAGGATGCCAAGTCCGCATTGGGATCGATACACAACTCGCTTTGCGTAATCTTATAATGTATATTTATTGTGAAAAGTGATATTCAACTTGAGTAACTAAAATTATATTACGTAAAATGATTAAATATTATTAAAATTAAAACGACTAACGCATGATTCCGACCTACATTTGAAAGATTATAGATTAGAATAGCAGTTAACTATTCTATTTTAGTGACGCGTATAATTGTCCCGTGTCTACCGTGCGTGTTCCGTTTTGAGTTTAATAAAATTATCAGATTTAGACAGAAATAAAAAGAAACATAATTATATAAAATGTCGTGTTGTTTGACTACAGGTTTTTTGTTAATGATACGGCTACTAAACGTTTGTACCAATCAATTACATCGATCAAAAAATAAAGGGTTCCATGTAATTTTTGTTTATTTGACAATAACCAAGCAACTTGGAAACAATGAATCAAGTGTTTAATATGAACTTTAAATTTATCGTAGGACTAGGACCGAAAGCAGCGTAATAATATAATTTAATCTATCTAATGTTACCGTTTACAAGTAAGAAAAGTTATATATTGCTTTGCTGGATATCTACCCATAAATTTGTTTCGATATTGCTGTATATATTACAACAATTAAAAGTCTTATTTAAATACATAAAGTACTTAAAACCCGTTTAGATTAAAATATAAAAGGGAAATTGAAATTCTTATCGCTCAATTAGCAACCGTTTATAACGATAGAAACCGCAATTTTAAGAACATTACGCAATTTAATAGCATTATTTTATTAATATAATGAACTTTTTGCGATGTCTTGTTCTCGGGCAAGCTATCGAGAATTTTACCTAAATTGGTAAATCGTCCCTTGAGAAGTAATTATAGGGTACATTAAGAGCAATTTAAATTTGTACCCGTATTTGTTAACATACCTGTGTTCCGGTACAGCCGCCACCGTGACCAAGGACAACATATGAAGCCCAGCTGTCATAGCCGCCAAGATATGAAGGAAGAACTGGAACGCCTGGTACTTTCCGAAGTCACCTGGAATAATATTCACAATAGCTATATATATAAAAGAAAGTCGTGTTAGTTACACTATTTTACACAGTTACACAGAAACGTGGAAAAACGAAATGCAACTGGTAGCTGTTGTCTATGGTCGAAAATATTGGGAGTTGATCGTTTGATGTTTGTTTCAAGTTTCTATCGGCTTATTGTGATATTATCGTTTATAATGCCGAGATTTTTTATACTTATTATTTTCTCTCATATATTTATTTTGTCATTTAGGTTTTTTATAAAATAGATATAAAAATATTATAAAAAATCTAATCTGGATGACCATCAGCAGCGGAGCTTGGCCCAAGCTACCGATGGCTAGGGTTGCAGACAAAGAAACCGTCTGACAATACGTGCTGTGTCCAGGAGTACTGCCTTTTGCATCTGTCCTTTGATCCAACTATTAGCGAGGGACTTTTTCGATGTTGGTCAAGACTTCGCTATGAGACCGTTCACGTTAACTACTATAGGGACAATGATCGTCGAATCCACAACTCACAAAGCGGTTATCTCGGGAGCCAATTATTATTACTTATTATTCTTATAAAAAATTGGACTTAAAAATATCAAAATCTCATTTATTGCCTGTAAGGCGGAACAAAGTTCGCTGGGCCAGCTAGTCATGAATATTTACGACATATACTTTTATATACCACTATTTTAAGTAATTCAAACGTCGACATGGCAACTACTGAAACGCATTATATATATTTTATGACAGACATTGACAAATTATGATGAATTTCGCAAAATGATAGATAATGAAAAACCCATATGACATAATTGATTCACGATGCACTGCGATCTATTATCAAGATAATACCGAAATTATAAACGAAAAAATCATGACGATCATTAAATAATATATCTAATATTTACGAACAATTATTACCATATTTTAACTGTTATCTCATTCCCTATCCGACTATTTTATGTATACGAAAATGAGTTTTATTTGTAACACTCTCATACTTAAAGTTTCAAAGAATACTCATAGATAATCGCATTAAAAAACGCCGCGGGTAAGAAATATTACAGTATAGTGACGCGTCCAGAATCCATTCGCTACACTAAAGCGTTTAAAAACGTTGTACCGACCCCTAAAACCACAAGAATAGTTTATTTCCATGAATTATAGATAATTTAACAATATTGCATATGTTAATATGTATCTATGACTTGGGTTTTTAATAGCTATAAATAGAACAAATAATGTGGTTACTTTTTATAATACATAAAGTGTGTCTGAATATCGCTCCCGAAAACGAAGCCATAATATATTATAGTACCAATGACACCTTTGCTAATGGGACGTAAAAACTCGATTGTGATTTAAAAAAGAAACATATTTTTAACGTTATTTCGCTCTATCTTGTAAGTACAGCTAAATTAAACAATAGTTTCATAAAAAATACATTGCTTTACTAAAAAAAACCAGCAATGAAACATGATAACAAAAACAGCTTGACATGATGGGACGAAATAACGCTAATAAAACGTTTTAATAATATGATTTTGTTAAATTAGGATCGATTTTTTTTTCGTACCTATCATAAAAGGTGTCATGAGTACTATCATCTGTCTTCATTGTCGGCAGCGGTCCCCTAACACCTGTTATATTGTAAACATAATTATTAATGCATATCAATAATTTTGTTTTATTGTATACTCATATAAGCCATTATTATCCTCGTCGTGCGTCAAAAACAGTTTATCTTTTGGAAAGATTCCATTTGGAATATTACAATGAATTACTAACACAGACTTCCTACAATATACAGTATATAATTGATGTATGAATAAAAATATTTATCGTTTTCTATACGTTAATAATCATTAAATGTATATTAATACATATCTCGACATAAAAAAATACTCAATGCGATTGATACTCTCTCGTATATTTAATTTTTCACTTAGATTTATTATAAAATAGATATAAAAGTGAAATACAAAAATAAAAATAGTTTAAAAAACCTAATCTGGAAGACCAGCAGCGGAGCTTGGCCTAGCTACCGATGGTTAGAGCCGCAGAGAAAGAAACCTTCTGACAATATGTGCTGTGTCCAGGAGTACTGCCTTTTGCATCTGTCCCTTGATCCAACCATTTAGCGAGAGACTCTTTAGATGTTGGTCAAGACTTTTCGCTATGAGACCGTTCACGCTACTATAGGAACAATGATCGTGGAATCCACATCCCACAAAGCGGTTGACCATTATAAACATTTTATTAATTAAACTTAAAAGTTGTTTTAACGATCGTTAAAACCGATTTGAAAATTTTCTTTGGGCAATCGGGAAATTTTCCATGAACAAATGTACATAGCAATAACGTAATTTCGTATTTTTCCGCCTACTAACCTGCACGAGTATGAAACAAACAATTATGGAAAGTGTTCGGCCCCATTTCGAGATGTGTGTACATACCCTTGAAACCTGAACACCACCTAACTGACAATACAAAGCGTTATCAATACTTCAGTATCTAAGAGGATCACGTACAAAATTATCCTCTACAAATCTATCCCTATTTTATAACGTTAAAATTTTATAGATTTCACACGCTATTTTTTTTATTATCAATTCTTTTTATAGACATATGTCAAAGACGGAAAATTCGTGAAGTGCTATTCGCGTTTCGATTTCAGTCTCTGAATTTCCGAACTGTCGAATTAAAAATAAGGCCTTAAGGCTGGCAACGCGTCTTCTAGATCTACTGATCTTGGAGGAGTCCATGGGCGATAGAAATCGCTTAATATAAGTGAACTGTATGCTCGTTTGCCTTCCTATCGCAAAACAAAAAGATAATTCAGAAAACTGAGCGACAATTACGGAATGACACTACGGTGCGCCGTTAGTTAATGATTAGATAATCTTGAGTACATATACATGTGTACCAAAATCCCATAATGTCAGACAGACTCCATCTTCCCACCTGCTACGATCCTGACATAGTCTTTTTGCTTCTTGTTGTTGTGTGAGTTGACAGTGCTTACCGGGGCATTTTTTAAGACGTCCTCGATTTGGTCTCGATGCCTTTCACACTCGCCTTATATATCTACTTTGTCATATTACTTTCATTCATTCTACATAGACCAATCATCCAATATCTAGTCTAGTAATAATTTGAACTCTAGTATTTTGTTACTTCGAATGAACTTCACTATCCAAAAAACAATTTTGTTATCACCCATACAGATTAAAACATATTCGTTTACGAGCTACCATGCCACATATGGACAGATTAAACTTATAAAATCCCCCTTTCCTCGTGATAGTTAAAAATTATACAAGGTTCGTTTACTGTATTCAAGTTGAAACAACTTGAACGTTGCAAATGAGGATATTCAGCAGTTACTCGCTGACCGTAATCAGCCACTTAGACAATTTGCGAGTGACGAGACAAGAGCTCATTAACTCAACTATAACTACTTGTATTGTGGCAAATACTAACTGGATCATTTGTATCAATGACCTGCCCAATCATTTTGTTACATAAACATTACTACCGAATTCTATCATCCGCTTACTGCGATAAACCGTTACTGTGATTTTGAGTAAACTATCTCAAAATTTTTATTAGAAGTGTGTAACGAGTGTTAGAGGACTGCTCCCGAAAACGAAGATAGATGATAGTACTCATGACACCATTGATGATGGTACGAAAAAAACGATCCTGATAAAAAACATATATTTTAAAAATGTTTTATTAGAGTTATTTCGCTCAATCGGGATTGGGTTTTATATTGTTTTCCTATTAACTGATAAGTCGTTGAATATCGCTGTTCTAATCATGTTAGTCACCGCCGGAGGTCCCATAAAACTCAGGTTATCTTATTAAATTAAATATATTTCTAAAATTAAAATATAAAAATAAAGCGCAATGCTTACAATATTGTCTTATGCTACGTCTTAATTCTAATTATTTTATATTCTTGAAATTAAACCGAGTCCCGTCTATAGCTCTCTAATTACGTTTGGTCAGCGTATTCAGTCAGGGCTGTCAATACTGATTACTTAGGGCTGACACGTTTCTGACCACACAAATTAGTTTGCACTATGTAACATCCTATTTATTGTTTAATTCCAAAATAAAAACGATTGCAGTGAAGTAACATACAAATTGTGAAAGACAAATAAAAATATAAATCATAAATATTGCCATATAGTATCTTAATATATATAAATTACATGTCACGTTGTTTGTCCGGGATGAACTCCGAAACTACTGAAGCGATTTTAACGTTTTTTTCTTTAAAACGAGTGCTA
>JAOSYY010000015.1:11902050-11914399 GCA_025727935.1 Hebomoia glaucippe
TTTTATGTATCAATTACAATTACAAAAAAAGAAATTGGTTTTTACTGCATTTTATACTTTGCCAAATTAAGGGTTAAAACAATATACAGCACAAAAATATATAAATAAAATAGGCATTGATGACAGTTTAAGTCGATCGATCTACAAAATAAATTTACGTAATGTAAAAATATATTATATTTCAAGTTCGTTACAATGACGTAAGCAAATTAATATATAGATAACCCTATATCCTAACAAATAGAACATACAAGTTCCGATAAGAAACAGGGAGATGAATACAGTAGTTTAATCTGAACTCCGCGACCTGATTAGATTATGATACATTGTGTACCACTTGTCAACTTTATCTTTATTAACTTTCGAGAGCAACTTGAGAAAAATAAGGTCCGTCATCTATCATACGCCTTCGGATTATGTATGGCGAAATTGTTTTGTGTTACTTAACAAAAACGATGTGAAACAAAAGCTTGTTTCATTAGCTCCCTTTTAAGATACTAATGTTAACAGAGTTATTAACAAAAACAATACGAATCAAAAGCTTGTTCCATTAGTTCCCTTTTAAGATACTAATGTTAACAGTTATTAACAAAAACAATATGAAACAAAAGTTTGTTTCATTAGTTCCCTTTTAAGATACTAACGTTAACAGAGTTATTAAATCTGACTAAAAAACGTTTGACGAGAGCTTTGGATACTGTTGTTAGATAAAATTATGTACCATGTACCATTAGTACCCATGTGTAACAACAAAAAATCAGTGAGGCTCACAACTATTACAATAACAGTTTTTTGTTCAGATTAGTCAATCAAAACACGAGGAAAATCATGAGATGACGACATTAGTATAGTGACGTTAATCTACACCAATATTATAAAGAGGAAAGATTTGATTGTTTTTGTGTTTTGATTTGAAAAATTCTGTCACTGTTGGGCAGCTAGACTATCTCCGGTGAACATAGGCTATATTATATTTTTAAAAAAATTAGAGATCCTTTAATTTAAGTTCAATAATGTCACCCAAGGTGTATAAAGCGATGTGTACACGAGCGAATTCGCTACTAGTCTTTAACAAACTAAAGAGCTTAATAATTTATAAACCTCGGAATAGCGCTATTATATAATATTGTATTAAAAGATGCAAGTATCATTAGAAGTAACAAGGACTTTGTGATCTATATTTAAAATATATTTCAGCATAAGTGTTAAATTTTAAAAAATATGTCGCAACGTATATAATTATTGAGGAAATCGGTCAATCCGGTGAGTGTAACAAGAATTTGCGTTGTTTAATTACAGCAATTTTTGATTAATTATGATACAACTACCAACAAAATTGTGTTCATCCAGTGCTCATTTTAAAATTGAATTTATTTTTTGTAAGTAGTAGTAAAGTGTTTAGCTTCTTAGAAGTTTAAAGTCATACGATTATTCTATTTTGTTTGAAAATACGTTGAATTTTAATAAGTCTTAAGTGTACCTTAAGTATTTTCGCAAGCAAATATTTATAAGATATTGCTAAAAACTATATCGAGTAACTTGCAATAGAAAAGAAACATCCAAATATAATTCTTTAGGAGCTATGATGCCACAGACAGACATAAAAGTTAGAACACTGCTCTTTATGGGTTGAGTTTACAAAGTGCAATAAAACAGACGTCGATATTCAAATAGTAAAATCAACGCGGAATAAACCGCGGTGCACCACTAGTAACTAGTTATATATTTTTTCATGCCTCGTGTATTTGTTCAAATATCGATGATTAAGCAGCTGACACATGAACACCTACTACGTTGTAAACGTACCCGATTCGTGTCAATTGCAATCAAATATGTTACCAGCAATTACATATGCGGATAATTGATATAAACGTCGCGTCGCCGCCGAGTCGCCACATATCATCCTCAACAAAAGTCATAGCCCTGCTTTACACGGGCATAATGTTCAAAAAAAATTATTAAAACTAAAACAAGTACGAAGAAACTTCAGTATTTTTTAAACGGTTTTATTTAGCTCACCCCGTTTGTTTTATTTATTCTTGGGTCAATTTATTTTATACCGACAGATGAGCCGAATTTCATTAGCTAGTAGGTGAAAGCTCCTATTTTATTTAAGACAAAATGTGTCTTACATCACGACTTTTCCATCTAGGTACGCTAAGTGACCCGAACAGATCTTATAGGTTTGTAACATATTCTGTACATTTAATACTCGAAATCTGTTTTTGGCACTCGTCCGGCCACGGGCAGACGTACCCAAAGCAGGTTCGCGAGTTGCATTATCCGAACTCTAGGGTAAGGTGTCCCCAGAAAGATGCTTTTATACGACTAGGTGTCAAACGAGCAGTTTGGAAGTGGCTGGCGTCACCCATAAGACATCCATAAATTTGATGTGTAGAGAATTGGTCGCCTTTTAGATAATACACCTTCTTGATAGACATTACGTCGTTGTATTTGGAAAAACCGTCGGCGAAAGTTAGTTCCGTAAAGTAGTTGTAAGTGATTTAATTGCTTAAGAAAACGGGATGTTATAAAATATCAGACAGCGAAATGGTTATAGTAAAAATGATGAAATCATAATTAAAATTACTTATGTATTTTTAAAAATCAAAAGGAACGAAAACGATGATAGCGTCTGTGAATTATTTAGTGAAGTGTCAAATGTCGTACCAATATTTAATAAAAAAATTAATAATAAGTTCATTGATTATACTGATTAAGCAAAATAATATTGATACAGCTAGGCATTTTGAATTCAATCTTGCGTCAGCCGTAATCGTAAGAATACGAAATAGTAACACTTGCATCTTAATTATGGTAAAATTGATTTGAGTGTGTGGTTAATCGATTTACATTGGAAATTGCTACGGAACTTGCTATAAACTGATTTATTTTTATCAAGAAAATCAATGTAATGAATAATATTAATAATACATTCACAATAGAAAACATAAACGTTAAAATATGTAGTATTTTATTTTTATTTATAAAAGACCCTACCATATTGTTTTCGATATAATCACAATCAGAAACGCTGAAATAGTAACGCTTCTGACAAAGTGGAAAATATTAATTTTTTATGAAATTTGTATTAACGAGTTACTACAATCTGGCTTTTTTGAATTGGATATTCATAATTTCTCTACAAATTGAGTTGTATAGTCGTCATATAAGGCTTCTATAATATTTTTTTATTAAATAGGAAGCTATTTAATAAAAAAATAATTTCCGTCGACATATTTTCACTTGCATTAAAATATCGTTTAACATTAAATTGTAACAAGTTTCAGTTTAAATTTTTAATTTTGTATACCATCTCCTATTTGCAAATACGTAATTTAAAACATAATGCACTTAACCTTCTTGTACTAGTGTGGGGAAAGTTTTGAGGAAAATTCAATAATTCATTTTTTATACATCTATTAATTTGTAATAAATATATTGATAATTATTGTTAACAAAAAGTATATAATTTATTAACAAATCAGAAACAAATCCTTGAAACATGTGGCTTAATAACCGACTCATTAATTAACAAGACCTTTTTAATTGGTTAATAATTTTGATTATAAGCCTATTTATTATGAGGTCAGATGAATTGCGGCCAATTTATGTTATTATAGTTTAACCATAAAGCTAATATATAGATCACTGTGTCATTTATCATTTAATGTCTAGACAGAACACATTTGAGTTAATGTCATTGATATTTTATCAGATATTGGCAAATAAATTCTGGTATCAGAATCTTTTGATTACAGCCAGTAACTATGTTATAGCTAGAATAGTGTTATTCCAGACCATCATTCTAATTTTTTTCTAGTGTAATTTTTGACACAGTCAGATAAAAGATTTGAAATCAAATGATATCTTTTGTAAGTTAAGTAAATATGCTAATATCAACTACACTAGTGAAATTTATAAATATTTAATTTATTATTAATTTTTTTGCATAAATCATTCTTATGCCTGGTAATTTTTTCGAGTATTAATAGGGTGAAAGTAATTTCTGAATATTAAATTTCCCTACTGGCTTGGTTATATGACAAAGATGAAAGATGGAAAAAGTTGTGAAGTGCTGAAAGGCATGTATTGAATTTGGAGCAAAAATTTCTGATCACTTGAAACAAAAATAAAGACGTAAACACATTACCAAATAATGATATAATGGCTGATTCTATTACTGACCTTAAAAATAATATTGATAAAAATAAGATTATCATTTTTTTATGGTATCTAAGATGACTCCGAGATGTCTTGAAAAATATAGTACATTTGTTATAGAGATAAGTATGTATAAAAACATGCTTTTTGTGTTAACAAATGAATTATAATAGTTAAAATCAATGTAATAAAATCAAAAATAGTTTACAATGCAGCAATAATATACAGTATCTAAGTCATAATGGCCCCTTATCACTTAATTTATAGTTCACACAGGGCAAGATAACATACATTAGTAAATAATTATTGGTATTACAACATATAGCAGATTGAAAACATGAAGAATAACCCTATAGAGTGCCTTTTTAGTTCATTATGTTCAATAAAAAAAAAAACTTATCACAGGCATGTGTTTTGATAACCTTTTTTAAATTGTAAACAATCACAATCAATTCATTAATAAATCAAAAGGATAAATATTTTCTTATCACCCACCCCTCTTCGGTAAGCATTTATTTCCTCATGGCTATTAAGAGCAAAAAATTTAAATGTTCTTTAAAAAAGAATTATATAAAAAATAATAAGTAGAACCTAAAGAATGTTATGCTTTGAAATATCAGAAATTACGAAAATGTTTAAGAATTTAGTTCTCTTACCTGCTTTGCTGTTTGAATTGGGAATATTTTCATCTTTTAGTTGCTTATTCAACACTGTATATATTACACTGTAAGAATTTATTACGCCGAATAAAAGGCCGTTTGTTAAAAAGGATCCAATTACTATCATATATGCTCTTAAGCCCCCATCTGGTGGTTCAGCTGATACATTTCGTACATTATTGGTCTCATCCGATTTTGTTACCACTTTTCCAGTCAGTAAATCACAATTTTCTACTTCTTCTTTATCCATGATCAGTCAGAAAAAATAACTTTTCCTTGTATTTATATCGTAACGTACACGACTTCAATTACTGAGGTTAAGTAAATTGCGCGTTCAATATAATAATGAAATAAACTGACTGAAAGCGTTTAGATTTACCATAAATATTGTATTTAATTATTCAATATTTACACATGATATTCATTCCGCGCATATTACGCTTGTGTTACGAAAGTTACGGCTGCTAAATAATAAATGCCGATCGCAGATGCGAATGACACGAGTAGTGAATACGAGTAACTGAACGTGTACTGTCTGGTAGGTATACTGTACAGTATAGTAGAAAATTTATTAGTTTTTGTAACCTATTGAAACTACGATTGGAGCTTCAACCGCCGAAATGAAATGAATATTTAAAACATTTTGCTACACTTTTATGAAAGAGAGTTGTTGATTACGGTTGATTGTGTTTGAACTGTGCCATTTTGTTAAATTATTATGTGTGATTTAATAAATTTTAACACATTGAAAGGAATGAGGAAACGGGTTTAGTGAAATAAAAAATATAAATGAAAGACTGTCTGACACTTCGAGCTATACGTCAAACTCAATGTCATCTTTCATTTTAGCTGCACGGCATATTGGCATTTCCGCCTTTTTTTTGAATATGCGATTACATCGGACAAGGGATACGTATACATTACTCATATGCCTAGAGGATTAAAATGAAACTTCTAATTAGATTATGATTCGTAAGCTTTAAAAAGTAATTTATAAATTTACCCACGTTGCATTAAAGCGTAAATAATACAATTTTAAATAATAACAAAACTTTATTTCTGAATCTTTGATATTATAAACTTTATTTGTATTTCTTCACTTCGTTAACTAAACTTTTTATAGCTGGCAACTCGTCTTTAAGTGCATCCTCTAAGCCGCTTTTTTCTTCTTCTGGTGCCACCAAAAATTTTGCAACAGATTCTGACGCGAAAAAATAATGATTACAAATTATAACGTCGTGCAATATTGGTAAAAACATTAATAGGAAACGAGATTCAAAAATCAAAATTTTTTCATAATATAACGTGAAATAAAGATGTATTTTCGTGTTTTTTTTTATATTTGTGTAAGACAAATGTTATCGAAATCCCTAGAACGCTAGTACCAAAGTGCTATTATATATTAAATAGAATATGGATAACAAATCTTACCGTGATAATGTTGTAACTTTACGTAATCTTCGTCCTTTAAATGGGCCTTCAAGAAAGTTATTATAGACGGCACCTGGCGGCCTGACGCATGCAACATGTTTTGATGTAGTATTGTAAATATCGCCAACACAGCCAAATGAAGGGCGAAAGCTGGTTCATCACAGTTTTCCAGCTCTGATATCAACTTTTCTCTATGATTCAAGATAAGAAGCCTGAAATAATTTAGTTAAAGCTGAAGTCTCTCATATTTAATGTGGACATGAATCATCCATACATACATATACTTAAATCAAATTGAATATTCTTTTGTAATACCGAAATTACACACTGGCTGTCTGTCTAATTGTTCTAGTTAAACAGCTGGACTAATTTTGGCGGGACTTTCTCAAACAGATAGTTGACATAATTGAAAAGGCTACTTATATACACCATAATTATCACAGATTTATAAAATCAGCGCAAGTGATTTTACCACCGTGGGAGACTACCATTTTAATTAAATAAATAATAATAATTGATACATACTTGTCATCCTTCTTATTAACCTTCTTCAGTATCATGCCGCACTCTGACAAACACACATCAACAGCTTGGTAAAACAAATCCAAATTTTGGTCAGATATTGTAGCATTCAAAGCTTTCAAGGGCTTCATGTATTCCTCGGGTAAATCATTGATAATTTTATTCCTCTGTTCAGCAGATAAAACATCAACTTGAACGGATATATTGCACTGGTTAGCTGCATATTTACAAAATTCTCCAAGCACATCAGCTCCAAAAGATTTCAGTAGATACTTTATGTATGCCGCTTGTTGGTCAGCGGGGAACAACTTCAGACCCTTTTCGTATAACTTTATGTCATTCACTAGAACATTAATTTTATCTTGCGCTGATGAGTGAGTCTGTTTCTTGTTCTGGTTCGCATTTTGAAGTAATTTTTCTGCCAGTTCCTTTGCAATAACTAATGCTGTTTGATTTAAGTTTCTGTAAAATTAATATATAAGATATCAATTAATGGCTATGAAGGTGTGTCACTGTGTCATCAGTCATTGAAATATTTCACTTTTAGACTGATAAATACCTTAAACCAATACACATAATTTAACATAGCACAATCCATTATAACTTTTGTTTTGTTTATCCTGATAAAAACAATATATGTCTAAAAGCCCTCAAATAATATCAATGTTCCATTCAGTAGAGTTTAATATTAACAGTAAATGTAAATAATTTCTTATGTTTGAGATACAAATACTTAGTTACCCTTGTAAATATTCTGCAATTTGTAGCACTAAATCTTCCAAACCTTCATTTTCTAATGCCTCCTTAATGATATTCTCTACATCCTCAACTGAAATTATTTCAAGTTGAGCTTGTGCTTTCTTAGATGCAGTATCTTCTTCAGAATCAGAATCATGTACTACTTGCTTTGATCTGAAATTAAAATAAAACATTACTGGTTTAATTTTCATCAGCTCAGATTGTTTAAAAAATAATTTTCTCCGAAGCATAAAAATTTAAAATAAATAATACACCTTCTATAGTTGTTATATTTTGACAGTATGCATAGTATTGCTGCTTACAATTAATTCAGGCACAATATCTTAAAGATTTTCTAAAATAACATAAAGCAAGCTTACTAACATGTAAAAAGAATAAGGTTTTAAAATTTTCACAACTCAGTAAGACCTCTTAAGGTAAATTACAAACAGAATTTTGGAAGATATTATATAAATATATATGTATGTAAATAAGATATATTTATTTAGAAAAACAATGTAAGTAGCTCCACAAGTTATAAAATATTACCTAGGATGTTTTTTCACTGCTTTTGTCTTTGTTTCGCGACCCTGAGTACCACCGCCACCTTTCCCACTTGTTGCCTTCCGCCTACGCTCCTCGCGTCTCTCAGTCTTATGGTCTACATGACTCTGTAGGTGCTCCGTTTTTGCAATTTGCTTCTCTAAATAGAATTGCTGGTACTTTCCAGATTTTACAACACTTTCAGCTTTAGACTGTGTCATAGGCATACAAGCTTGTTTAAGGTTTTCAATGAACTGATGGCTAAAAACTGGAAATAGAATTCTATTAATTAAATATTTAATTATTTTGTTAATACTATTAGCAGTACAACATTTCTAACTGGATATACCTGTATTTTCAAACACAACTGTGGCTT
Organism: Hebomoia glaucippe; assembly: GCA_025727935.1. Classification (NCBI taxonomy): domain Eukaryota; kingdom Metazoa; phylum Arthropoda; class Insecta; order Lepidoptera; family Pieridae; genus Hebomoia; species Hebomoia glaucippe. The sequence continues at coordinate 11,910,484 of JAOSYY010000015.1, forward strand.
TTGTATTATTCTTTAACAATACATCTAGCACATTCTCTATATCCTTATCGGACAGGACAGACGGCAACAAATTTATAACATCCATGTAAGTCTTAGAAGCAATACATTCTTCTAAAGCCATTTCTAATTGCTGTTTTATCTGAGATCCCAAAACACAACTATCTAAAAATATCATATCTTCGCCATGTACAACTTTCTTAACATATATTTTTGGATCTGATATGCCTAAGCGTTGTAAAGCATCATATTCCAAGTAATTATTCTGTTTCCAAAAACTCATAACCCATTCATTTTGGGATTTAGTATAACATGACGGTACATAGAGAGCACTAGCGGAACGACCTGCTAAAACACCAGGAGCATCTAACTGGTCAAATAACATCATGAATAAGCGTTCGGCAACATTGCATTGGCCAATGATTATACTAATTTGTGTCGGTTTCAATAATCCCATTACGGCTCCTCGTATTTTAGCTTTTGTTCTAGTTATATAGCCTTCTGTATAGAATATCCTAGGTTCAGAAGGATCCTGTTTCCCTATAATTAAATCACCCAAATACTTTTCTAGAATACTACGCAACAGAAATTCTGCGGGCAAATCATATAACAATGTCAATTCATCAACAGAGATATGTCCTTGTAATTGTAGTTTTTCGTTTATTTCTCTCGCAATCTTTTGTAAGTAGCTATGCGATATTAAATATCCAGATATTAGTAGGACATCCTTTCCTTTAATAATATCTGCGACGTTAATGTTTATTTGATTTAGATCGACATTTAACTCCTTAGCCAAATCAACTGTGTTTACTCTGCCACCCCTAACAAACAGTTCATCTTTCATTTCTTTCACTAGTTGTTGCGATGTTAAATATTCTTTGCCATCAGTTGTAAATATTACGTCGATCAATTTTAGCTCAATTAATTTTGTTACTATTTCTATACAATTCCTTTCTGATAACCTGAAAACGAATTTTAAATAGTATTTTTAAGTACATATTTGCAAATAAGTGAATTTGTTTGATTGTTTTAAGAAAATTTACCTTTGAGCTGTTGTACTGAGCTGAGCTTTTTGAAAGTCAGCGGCTAATCTCTTTATCTCATCCCAATCAGTAGATGGTGCCATTGCTGTAATTAATTTTTTTAATTTTGAGTTCTAAAGCTTATTCGAACTGACAAACATATGGACTAAATATTATACTGTTTTATATAAAGATATGATAATGCTGTTAATGTAATTATGTAAAAGGCCCATTATTTCTGTTTAATTTGACGATGATAAGGCTTTTTCTTAAACATTTAAATAGGTAAATTACTAAAATGTCTAAATTTGTAACGTCATAAAACTACTTACTCAAATCGTAAATTACAATATACTATCGTGTATAAAATAAGAAAGTGAAGGATGTTAATTCCTATTAAATATATAATTATTTAAGTGTTAATTAAGTATAAAGGTACATTTTCACTTGGTGAACACCTTATTTTCAATTTCAATGTTTTCATATAGATATTTTGACAACTTCAGACGTTGTCACGTCATCGATTGTCATCATAAAGGTGCGTCCACACTTATCATAATTTATTACAACTTATCAATACAAGAGTTGAAGAATCTGTAATTAAATATATCCTGCGTATACAATAGAAATAAAACCAACAGAAAAATTAGAAATCCTTTATTATTAAACTTAATAAAAAGCTATATGTAATAAGCAAATAAATGTAAGCATATAATAGGATTCAATGTAATTATAAAGAAGAGCTATTTTGCAGAATCCTTAAGTAAATATTAAATTAAATTAATTCTTACAATGTGTAACATGAGAGAAGTGTAAAAGCTTTACACACTGTCTTGATAATAATTAGCCAATACTTGAAGAATTTATTAGATCAGTGAATTGCGATAGATGCTAGTAACTATAAAAAAAACTTGCTACCCAAAAATACATTAAGAAATTTTTGTTATGCATGCATAAAAATACAATGCAAAATGATTGTATAGTAAGAAAACTAAACTGTATCCAATAATATCGTTATTTCAGCATTTCAACCGTTAAGTTTACTGTAGTCTGTATCACATTTGCCTCAAAGATAAGGTGGAATATCAAAATAATTCTTCGTAAGGGTTGTTCTATGATTATCTCTAGGCATCTGTAAGAGCATTGTCAATAGATCTCTATAAGCTCTGATCGGCAGCATTGCAAGGGTTGCTTAAAAGTGAATATGATTAACTAGACGCTTTGGCTGCTTGACGTCTCTTCACATCCCAGTTGTAAACTCTAGCCATGTTCACTTCTGTGGTTGTCCACTGATCTCTGTAATAGAATAATAATATATGTAACTTGTATGATGTTGTTGCAGAAACGCCATGGCCAACGCTATGGCGTTTCTGCAACCTCGGTCCCGTTGCCCTGCTGATGATGGAAATGTCAGAAAGCTAAGGAGGTTTTAATCAGCAAAATGGAAGGGTGAGTCCTAAATAACTGACTAGCAGTATAATTTAAATAATAGCAGTAGTGTTAGATGCAGACATACAAATACTCAATGATGTGATGTTAATTTAGTGATTTTTTCTAGCATTGAGAAATTCATAGACTAAAATTAAACATTGTAGCGCCTCACCATCTTTGCATTTATAAATGTTATAATCCTAGTTTTGCATAAGGTAAAGAGTTAATAGTATTTTTTTATTTGTGCAACAATCAAAGCCACCTTATCTACATTTCCCACTAGGACATACAAAAATACTTTATACATACCTCAAAAAATCTAAATCATGTTCCACACAGGCAAGGTTGTTTTTAGCCGTTGCCATATTTGTTGTAAGTAATTTTTCAGCATCTTCAAGGGAGTACTCCAGCATCACATTAGCTCCCAACCATAAGCACACAGTAGTTGTTGGTGGTACATCTGCCTTAAATAGAGAATTTTAAAATTAAACTATTGGAAGACATATTACACCTTTTAAAATAAAATTGTGTCTTTAGGATACATATTTAAATCCATATGTACATTTCAATACTAAAGTCTATTGTGTCGAAATAACATAATCCCTTACTTTAACAAAAACTTGATCACTGAGTAAAAACTGTGTCTCTACATTTTCCTTTTGTGTTTTCAACTTCTCAATCATTTCAAGAGATCTAGCCAAGTCCGGGATCTGTTGTCGCAATCGCCGTCTCTTAGTGTTTAATGTGTATTCCATAAACTTATATTTCCCATGCTGTTCATCTAGCTTACGAAGTACTTTTTCTACTCCTTCAGAGTTCTCAGATTGATTCATAAACTCGTCGACATTATCCTGAAAATAAATGAGGTAGAAATTAAAATACATTAAATACCGTTTGTTTTCAGTAATATTTATGTGCTAATTAACGTCTTGCATGAATAATTGGCTTATATAAATAGATATAATAACTATTTATAGCAGCTGTATAAATAACTAACCTATAACATTGTTTTTGAATTAAAGAAATACAATTTTATATTTAACAGTAATAGTACGCTTTTAACTTACAACAAATATTGCTTCAGGTATTCCTGAAAACGATTTCGAATTTTCATTACTGTCCCCTTCCATTTCTTTAGAATTTCTTAGTCGGTCAATCCTCGATTCTTAATTCTAATTTCATAGACAAAAAACCAAAAAGAAGACCACTGACCAATCAATTTGACACTTGAAGAGTAACTTTTTTCACAAAATACATATACCAAACTTCCACAGATTACAATTACTAATAAGCAGAAATACTTTTTATTTAGGTTCATTGAAAGTATAGGGAGATATTTAAAAAAGTATAAGTTATGTAGTTGATGAAAAAAAAGTAACGATGAAATGGTGTCTAATTATTTAAAATAATATTTAATTTGCTTCAAAATTTGTAACTTTGATAGTTGTCTCAACAAAATTTTGCAT
>JAOSYY010000015.1:11966564-11978038 GCA_025727935.1 Hebomoia glaucippe
ATAAGTATATAATGTGTATTTCAGAGTGTCCGCCGGCCGCGGACGGAATGGAGAGGTTTGCCTGTCCCACCCCAGACCGGCAGGGTCGCTACCGTTGTATTGACGATCACGTGCTTTGCGATGGCTTCATCGACTGCCCCAGTGGGGAAGACGAAGATCGTCAAGCCTGCATGTTCTACAAAACGGTGGGTACCATATTTTTTTTATGAAGGACGTTCGCGTTTTTATCCAGGTGGCTATTAAACCGAACCGGACGTTTTGGGAGAGTGTCTGTGGCTAGACCAAGGGTGCCCCGCGGGGGGCATCGACCGCTGCTCACCCGGGTGAGTGGTACGCGGAACGAGGGACCTCGCCTCCGCCGGTGTGTAATCGTTTTCGTGCCTGTGAAAGATCCACTGGAATCGGTGCAGTCGTTTCAAAGATTGGCCGGAACAAACAGACGAAAATTATATAACTTGTATTTCTGTTATAATTCACATGTATTAAGTAAATTTTATTTTGTTATCGGAAATAGACAATTCACGTTTTTGTATGTATGCCATTTATATATTGCATCTATTTGGATTACATTGTTACTAATCGCGAATGCGTGTTTGTTTCAGACAAAGGCACACCTGGACGTACTCGCCGACGCCCTCCTGCGATGGGCGCGCGGCCGCTAATTATCCCTCCGAACATTCAATTCATTCCATCAGTGATTCTCAAATAGACTGAGACATTATTGATTCCGTTTAGTTACGCTGCGAACGACACCGATGTATTTCGACGCAACCAGTCGACTAATTAGAGACGTTATGAAACATATCATTCGGCTGTGGTCTGCCAGTTACCACTAACGTATAGCGAACATTGCGAATAGTGAATTCACTGTCTACTGTGCGAGTGGCGGCAGACGGGCGTGGCGAACGGACCTGGTTACGTCAAAATAATCTCTCGGCAGCTCTCTCCTCAATGTTTACCTTCTAGCAATTATGAAACTAAAATGTGAGACTGGTAGTCGACATTGTTAGTCGGTAGGACATACATAAAATAATTTAGTTCATAGTCCTTCATTTTTCATGTAAATGTTATCAATTTGTTATTGCATTTATTCAGATAGTTTTAAATTACTTTTAATACATTCCTTGGATTGAGGGTTGTAAGTATATAAGCGTATGTAATAGGTTATTTACTAATAATTATTTGTATTTATTTAAATATACGGCCTATGTTTGGCGTACTGCACCTGACTAGCGGTTGTTGTTAAGTGCGGTCGTAGCAATTCCTATATTGTAACATTGCATTTCGTAAGGGCTTACGACTTTCAAGTGATCTTTAACAGAACCGTCTTCTTTCTAGGCAGCTATTATTGTATTTAATAAAGATCGAGAATGAGATGTTTCGTTTACCTAAAAGCACGAAATACCTAAAAACCTTATTGAAATGACGTTTCCAATCTTAACTGTCGATATTAAAATTAATCACAGATTGCCGAATAAGTCTGATTGTTGTTTGTTTTATTTATGTAATTTTTTAATTAAGTTGTTAATTATTTATAACGGTTTCGTCAACAAGTCTTTGAACGTTTCTATAACAGATCCTAAGAAAAATCAGCGGCATTATAAGTTAAAAATCTCGAAATTATAATTTACTACAGAAATATTGATATGTTTTCAGGGAGCTTTTAATTTTTAATTAATAAATCTATCTAACGATTGCATTGTAGTTCGCATCCAACCGTATCAAATCTGTCTTTTAAAAATCACCTAAATTTAGAATAGTCTTATTATTTGTCGTGATCACTACAATTATTAAATTATAATCACATTTAACATTAAATTGTGCTATTATTAGATATATTTATCTAAAGTTACGGGTTTAGCTTATAAATAAGTAGGTTTAAATTAAAAATATATTAATGGCGTAGATCTGCATTTATATTATGATGAATTCTAAATTATCGCACCAATTTAAATTAATAGTTAGATATTGTAAGCACTGTATTTTGTGTCTAGTAGATTATATTAATATATTGTTGGAGAAAAATAAAAAATCGTACTCAATATTATAATAATAAGATATCAGTAAGGAATTACAGGGATGCGAACTTCAATGTTGAATGATAACTCATTGTTCTACTTAGGAGGTCGATCAAAGTTTTCAGCTTAGACCAAAATATATTTTCCACATAAACAAATTGAAATAAACACCGTTGTAGTCTGATAGAACTAATGTTCTTGAGCCATCAGACTCTACGGTATTTATATTTCGACAATCAAAAAGGTGATTTATGATTTTTCGATAAATAAAGAGGTTACATATAATATTCCGACAATTAAAAAAGGGCTATTTGATAGTTCGACAATTAAAAAGGTTACATATAATATTCCAATAATTAAAAAGTTGATATATGATATTTTGACAATAAAAAAAGTTACATATGAAAAAGTTTTTAATCTGTGCATCATAAAATGGAGAAAACATACGCTTTGATCTGTAGTATAACAATTGACTTATCATTCAATCTTTTTATATTTTATATTTGCCAGAGATTTTTTTTGTGTGTATAACATTTTAATGCCAACGATTTTTCTTTTCTGTTATACGCTATAATTTTTTGAGGGATCCAATATTTAACATATATTTAAAAAAATATCTAATTTAATCTGAAATTATATAGATATTCCGTTAATCTTTTAGTTACTTTTAAACTAGTTTCGGAACTAAGTTACAATTTCTTTGTTCATAAAATTCAGCAAGTTTGAGAAAAAATGTTTTAATATTTTAGAAATAAAACTATTTTTATTTATTTATATTATTATATTAAAATGACTTTTCGGCAACGTTAATTGCTAATTATTGTTTTACAAAGAGTTTCCTAAATAAATCCTCTGGATTTATTAGATTTAATTGTAATTCTAATGATTATTACCTAAAATGTATTTGCACTCAAAATTTGCCTGTTTCGTATGTGCACAGCAATTTATTGTGATATTTTAAATATTTTAGATTAAGATGCAAATCATGAACTCGAGAATAGACTATGTATGTATCGATAGAATTATTGATTTATATACAATTAATATGTTTAATTAATGCTAGTCTGTATCAAATACGGGCTAAATATAACTTGTCTTGCAACCTGCTAATGTCTTGGTTCAATCAGTATGCATGCTGTTCACGTCATTAACGATATTTAGCCATCTTTGTTTATTTTAGGCTTTCCTTTATGCACGAGCACCGCTATTACCTACATTAAAGTTAATGTTACTAAGTGGTGTGTATTTGTGATCTGTACTATATGTAATGGCAACACTATTTTATTTTTAGCAAATAATATTATTCTCGTAGTATATTTATGGGATTGTAAATGGTAGGTAGAAGTATTTGTTTTCTTAACTTATTTTAATTTTAAACTGTTACTTCAGATTAATTATTTCACATCAAATACTCGTGCCTCTAGTTACAACCCCCGCCATTTCTATGAAAATAATAAAATGCCTCCATGACGCTTCTTAGATCTTCCCGTTCAAAAATTTATTCTGAAGTACGTTTTCCAAACAATTTAGTGACGCCGTCGGTCGCTAAGAACCTAAAAACCAGTAAGAACGTTGGCTCAAAGGGTACCGCATCCACACGTCTATTGTTGAAAAACAATATTTTTAGATGATTCACTTGTAGATAATATAGGATTTGTACTTTTTTTTTATAATTCAAAGTCACATACAAATTTTTCATAGAAACGCGGCCACCGAGCGCAGGTTTTCTTGAAAACTGTATGTCACTATGATTTCGTCAGCTATTTCTGAATTATATTATTTAAGAGTGCAACTATTTTTGTAGATACGTATATACGTTCAATTACCACTAAATAGAGATTTACATATTATATTTTCTCATAATGTTATGTTTGCCAAAGGAGACAAACGATTGTAATTAACTTTCCCTCATACCGCACAAAATTGAAAGCATAAACAATTTTTAGATCATTCTATTTACAGAAAGCATAGTTGCTAAATTTCCATAGTACTTTCACGAAGGCATTTTGCTCAGACTGTTGTCGTAGTGTAGCCTTTGAATAACGAATAACTCGGAGAGAATTCTTATTCAATTGCAACTCAAATTTTTTAAATTTATTTATGTACTTACTGTATATTTTCCTAATCTGCGTATTACTTATTGACGACACACCTGATAATTCTCTCAGAGAATATTCCTAAAACTTCGACCGGTTCAGGAGTGAGTTGCTTTACCATTTCTAAGGCAATGTATAATGTACAAGCAACTCATATGACGGTAATCTTATAACGACTACGCTATTTTGTAGGCGTAATATACTTTTGGACTATTTATTACGTATTGTTAATTACTATATATGTTGTATTAAGATAAAAAATCGAAAAATAAAAATAAATGTTAATAAATGCCTCAGCCAGATGAAAGAAGTGTTTTAATTCGTTACTTATTAATTAGCCTGTCTTAAAACGGACATATTAATAACATCATAACTGATTGTACTGTAATATAAACGTCATACAGAACACATCAGTATTTTTTGGAATTATTCATATTACTTTTACAAATTGTTGAGGAGCCTATTTCATACGAGGCTTGCTTTTGAAAAAGGTGATTGAACATGTGAAAGTATTCAACATTCGTATGAGTAAAATACAATAAGTTACATATGCATTTACAAAATTGACTGAAAAAATCCTATTCGTTTAAGTGAAAATATACGTTAGACATTAATAGACATACATACTTATCCTTGATATACTTACAAAATAAATAAAGTTTTAATGGGAATCCGCAGCACGTTACAAAAGTAACATTTTGAACGCAGCCAAAACTTTTACTGACGTTGACAGGCGAATAATGACAATTCTCATTCGAATATCTAATTTTGACATGCCTTTGTTTTTATTGCGGTAGTGGGTAGGTAGACTCAACGGTACCAGTGTTGAAACGTTCGTTATTTGCCTCCGGTGCTTTTTTTGCTGAGAGTTAACTTTCCGTAGTTAAAGTGAGGCCGAATTTAATAATGTCAACTTGTGATACACAAAAAGCAGAGGCTTCGAAGGACAATGTTTCACAGAATTCTGTCGACGAAGGTTTACCACGGGAGCTCAGTCAACTTAGTCTTTCAAGTGGATCGAGTCCCGATGAATTTCATTGCAACAAAGAACATTCCGAAGCGACATTGAAGAATATTTTTGGATACTATCAATCACAAAAGCTATGCGATGTAGTACTCATTGCAGGTGCTTCTAGGTAAATATTTTCGCCATTTATGTCGCGTGCCTTTCTGGGAACAATAATTCTTTTGTTTACGACCACTAACAAAGATTTTATTTATAGATTCTTTCTTCTTACTAAAAGAAATGTTGAATAAGTAGTATTTTAATAATTTAACTATATTCTAAATATTTCTTTTAGGATACCTGCACATAAATTAGTATTAGTATCATGTAGTGAATATTTTGCGGCTATGTTCACGGGCTCTCTACAAGAATCTAAATCTTCGGAGATTACTCTAGAACGAGTAGATCCTCATGCTTTAAAAACACTGATACATTATTGTTATACAGGCATCATAGGTAAGTTTTTTAATTATTACAAAAACTGAAGAAAATACTAAAGTATTGACATCTGTAGCAAAACTAATTGAGAATCTTATTTACTTCATTATTATAAAATATTTATTATTCTCTCATATATTTTAATTCTCAAATAGGTTTTATATAAAAGTAAAATATTTAAATACGGAAATAAAAATAATATAAAAAACCTAATCTAGACTAGCAGCAGAGCTTGGCCCTATTGATGGTTATGGTCACAGAAAAAGAAACCGTCAGACAATACACTGTGTACTGCCTTTTGCATCTAATTATTTTGAAAAATTAAGTTTATTGTAAATATTTATTATTATTATGTGAAAAGAAAAATTAGAACACAGTAATTATAATGAATTTATATTATATTAGTACAAATCTCAAAATTACACATATAGACTCTACATTACAGTGAAAACGTCTCCATTTTGGATAAATTATGTAGCTGTCTTGAGCTCGGTAATGTATCTCTTAGATCTCCCGGTCTTGGAGTTGTCTATAGGTGACAGGGATTGTTTACAATCTGGTCAACTGTATTCTAGTTTATATAATAAAATCAAAAACATATTTGTAGGATGACTGGGATATTTAATGATCAACACAAACTTATACCGTTTCAGAGTTAAGTGAAGAGACTGTAGAAGTATTATTATCAACAGCCACTCTGCTACAATTAAACGTCGTAGCAAAGGCATGTTGCGACTTCTTAGAGAAGCAATTAGACCCCTGCAACTGTTTGGGCATTGCGCTGTTTGCAGAACAACAGTCCTGTTTGAGTTTACACAAAACTGCTATGGAGTACACAAACCAACATTTTATGCAGGTATTACTTAACTATTCTAATTTAATATTTCCTTTGTTCGTCTTTTTGCATGCCCAATTGACTGACCTAAGTTATATAAGTAACAACTGCCTTTTGAGATATCATTTTAATCAATTCAAGGACTTCACATATCTATTTGTCTCATGTATAATGAGAATTATTAGCTTAAACAATTAATATTAGGATGTTTTTATGGAAATCTATGTATTAATAATAACTTGAATAAGTACTTTGAATGTATGATGCAGTCTTAGCGTGTATATCAAATGATTATTTATACTTAAGTAAGAAGCAAGTATAGAAATAGTTTCACATGTCTTAAGTCTTGTTTCGAAATAATGTTAATGTGAATTCAATTAAACTATTTATGAACACAATTATAAATGACCACTGTATTATTCATACCTTTTGCAATGTATGTTTTTATATCGTGACATAATTTCCTGCATTGCAATTAAATGATGTGTAACAGTTGGAAAGTTCCTCTATATGAATAGAAATATTTTAATTTAGAGTAGATTTATTTATATATATGAATAAGCTAAAGGTAACCTTTAAAGTTGAGTACGACTAGATTAATTTAAAATATGTATATCATGTAATTTGTATTCCTAGATTTAATGAAAGTTACATACAAAATTGGCAAAAAAAATTAAAAGATTCTGGATTCTTTTTTCCCGTAGAAACTGTTTATAACAAAACCTATTAACTTTAGACTACAGTAATTTTAAATATCTCTTTATTTGAGCTCTGTATGGTTATTATTCTCAGGTGGTCAAAAACGAAGAGTTCCTATGTCTAGCTGAAGAGCAATTAGCGAATTTATTAAAGTCGGATGATCTCAATGTAGTGAATGAAGAGAACGTGTTTGAAAGTCTAATGCTGTGGGTGCAACACGACACTACTAACAGGGAAAAATATCTGCCGAACCTACTGAAACTTGTTAAACTGCCATTACTTTCATCGGAGGTAAGATATTTTATTCTTTTAACCAGTCTTGCTAGAAGCAAGGTATTTTGATGTATAATATCAATCAGTTATATATAAAGAGGATATATTGAGGACTTTGTAGCCTAGCGGTTGGGTAAAACAATTGTGACACCAGAGCACCGGGTTCGAGTCCCGGTCGTAACGGTTGCATTTAAAAATATGTTATTTGTGTTCTGCCTCGCGTACGGGCTGCCTGTAGCGGGACGTGTGTATTAAATGTGTTGGGAAGAACTCCTTATAATTTATAAGTTCCGTCCGAGTTCCACCGTTCATAGATGGAAAAGTCGTGAAGTGCTATGCGCGCTTCGATTTCAGTTTATGAAATTCCGAATACTTGAAATAAAAATAAGGCTTTAAGTTTGGCAACGCGTCTTCTAGATCTAATGGTCTTAAGTGTGTACATGTGCGACAGAAATCGCGTAATTTAAGTGAACTGTATGCTCGTTTGCCTTCTTATCGCATAAAAAAAACCCTATAGAAAGTAGAAATTATGCATAATGTTTTATGAACATTACTTAAGATCTAAGTTTACAAAATGTTCAAGCAGGACTCTGATCTAAACAGTATGGCCAAGAAACTAAAATGGGTTGTCTTGCCTACAATGTTTTCACAATAGTATATAATTAAATCATACATATTTGACCTTGAGCAAATCACTCCCAAACGCCACTATCATCTAAAGTTTGTTTAACTGATAGACCAGAGGTTCTCAAACTTTTTTCTCATGGACTACTATCAAAATTTTACTGGTTCCAGTCGACTCACTGCAGGTTCAATACTACCATACTCTCAAAACTCGACAATAGATGTGAAGATTAGACTTAACAGTTTACGAAAAAATTGAGAATTGATTGTTTAATTAATTAAACCCTAGACTGCCGGAAGACACGTGCGATGACAAAAATCTACTGTATGAATTTCACATTTGTTTCCAGTACCTGATAGATAAGGTGGAACTAGCTTGTGGAAATGTGGCGGAGTGCCAGCCGCTCATAATGGAAGCGGTGAAGTGGCATCTACTGCCTGAGAGGAGATCACTTCTTTTCTCACACAGGACTCGTCCCAGGACTTCTACTATTGGAAGGTTACTCGCTATCGGTGGTATGGACGGTTACAAGGTAAGGTGTTTCAAATGGATTTTTTATAGTCGTTTTTATTTAAAGCTTCCTGAAATTCAAAGGCTGATATTGAACCGGACTTTGCTCATCAAGACGTAACTTATATGATCTTTTAAAGCATTGGTCCTCAAACTTTTGCTCCCAGTATATTAAATATATTTTTATATTATTATAGCTTGCCCAGCAAACGTCGTTTCGCCACATAGATATATAAAATTTGGCTGTGAAAATTTGGTGTTTTATGTATTTATAAATGCTGAATCATAAAAAAATTGAGAAATAAAAATGTTGTCTGAAAAAAAATTAAGGGTGGACATTGAGGGGGATGAAAAATAGATAGTAGCCGATCCTCAGACCTATATGAATATGCATATAAAATTTCATAAGAATCGGTCGAGTCGTTTCGGTGGAGTATGGGAACGTACATTGTGACACGAGAATTTTATATATTAAGATACATTAAAAAAAAAACGATTAAATCACTGCAACTGCGCGTTTGTGATTGTCATTGGTGTCGTAAAATAAAAAGCGTGGACGGGCAGTCGCAGTTTTTTAACAGAACAGTCCCCCTGGCACCATTACGAATAAGTACAAAATACCAGGGCGCCAGCAATATGGAGATGTATGACCCTCGCACGAATACCTGGAGCCCGTTCATGCGGATGGGAGCCCGCAGGCTTCAGTTCGGGGTCGCAGTCCTACAGAACAAGCTCGTAGTCGTAGGAGGACGGGATGGACTCAAAACGCTCAATACGGTTAGTTAAATCAGACTTTTTTCTTAACATCCGGTTATTTTTCATAGCCACCTGGCTAAAAGCGCGAACGTAAAAAAAAACAAAAAAAAATGGTATGTCAGAATATGGTATATGCCACTGAGCTGCTCATAAGCTGGTCTCTGTTGCAACATTATAACAAATATATTTTTACATTTTTATTTTATGTAAATAATACAGTGTTAGCCCTTGTGATTCTTCAAATGAATTAACCACATTTTCTTGTGTTGTGAGTTCTAAAAAAAATTATAGACAACTAGCTGACCCAGCAAACGTCCTTTTGCCACAATTATTCAGGGGTTGACTAAATAGCGGTAAAATTTTAGGGTTGCATGTTTTTTTATATGCTGTATCATAAAAAAAGTAAAAACCAAAAATTTCATCCGAAAATTAAAAAAAAAAAATAAGCGTGAACAACCCCTATCACTTAGGGGGATGAAAAATAGATGTTTTCCGATTCTCAGTCCTACTGAATATGCATATTAAATTTCATAAAAATCTGTCGAGCCGTTTCGGAGGGGTATGGGAACGAACGTTGTAACACGAGAATTTTATATATTAGAATTATTTCTCCACATTTCTTCCTTTTCTTAAAAGCTTTTATTATAATTATAGCGTCTAGGCTTCTTTCTGTTTTCGTATGTATCAAAATTATCTACTGAAAAGTATCGTATTCAAGATACTGTCACATATTGTCAATATTAGTTATGATATCAGAATGTTTATGATCGATTCTGTTAGGTGGAGTGCTTCGACCTGACCTCATTGAGTTGGAGCACCCTGGCGCCCATGAACACCCACAGACACGGTCTGGGCGTAGCCGTGCTGGGCGAAGGTCCCAACTCCCCAATATACGCGGTTGGAGGCCACGACGGTTGGATCTATCTTAACTCCGTTGAACGGTTAGCGAAAAACTTTTAATGGTTTTTTTTATTGCCTTGTATAACTAACAGTGTCTCACATTATTTAATTAACATTAGCTATTGATTAGTTATTTATTGGAAGAAACGGACTGATAAAGCTTTAGCGAGGGAAAAAAAATATAAATTGTGTGTTCACTAATAAGATTGATTTCATTCAAATTATTAAATACACCTTTACGTGGTATATAGGATTATATTTTGTTGATTCTTATGTTTTTTAATCCCACTTCTGATATGTAATAAGGTGGTAAAATTAATCATTAAAATTATTGTATAGGTTTATTTTCTACTCTTAAATAATACGGTAACATTGTACAGATGGGACGCTTGTTCGCGTACTTGGACAATAGTAGCGAGCATGTCTGGCGCGCGCAGCACGTGCGGGGTTGCCGCGCTGCGCGGGCGCCTCTACGCGGTGGGGGGCCGCGATGGGGGTGCGTGCCTACGCTCCGTCGAGTGTTACCATCCCACAACCAACCACTGGACAGCCTGCGCGCCCATGAGCAGGCGCCGTGGCGGCGTTAGCGTAAGGACATTTGAATTCTATCATTCCTAACATAATATTTAATGCGTTTTTACGCCTAGTATAACATATTAAAATAACACTGTGACTGACAGAACATTCAATTAGTTAACAAAATATCTTTTATCCGTGACTTCACTAGTGTCCATGTCAATTTTATTTTTTGTTAAAATTTGCATAAGGTTTCTACTTATTTATTATATGTATACGGTTTTCAATTACTTACGCAAATATATCGCGAAATCTTTCAAGGTGTGCCTTAAGTTTGAATTTGACTTTAAGAGTTTTGTTTAGTATGTTATTAAGAACTTTTAACGTTTCTCAAGTATAGCTTGTTACTTGAAGTGTGTAGTATGATCAATATTACAAATCTGTAGTTCAATCGACGTACTAACTCTAATCCACAAAGAAAAATATCTAGGTGTGTGCGGCGGGTGGGTACCTTTACGCACTGGGAGGCCACGAAGCCCCCGCTAATACAGTGGGAGGCCGCCTCGCCTGCGTGGAGCGCTACGACCCCGTAGCCGATAACTGGGTGCTCCTCGCAAGACTCTCATATGGAAGAGATGCGATTGGTTCCTGTCTACTTGGCGATAGGATCGTAGCCGTCGGTGAGTCACTTTCAAGTACATATGTTAAAAGCTGACCCAACAAAGTTCGTTTTGCCACCTAAATATTTTGCGATTAAAAATTAGGGGTTGATTGTTGAGGGGTGAAAATTTGGGATTGTATG
>JAOSYY010000015.1:11988123-12006775 GCA_025727935.1 Hebomoia glaucippe
GATGGAGCGAAATAACGCTAATAAAACGTTTTAAAAATATGATTTTTTTAGTCAGGATCGAATTTTATTTCGTCCCTGCATCAAAGGTGTCATTAGTACTATCACCTGTCTTCGTTTTAGGGAGCAGTCCCCAACTACCCTGTATGTTAATCACGTATACAGTCGACACAAGAGACAACTAGTATTATCATGAAATAATTATGTTTTTTTTTTAATGTAGATGCCTATGGCTAGAGCTCTATCCCCATTGACAGATTACCTCGTATCTTGTCAAAAATTTAAAAAAAATCTCACCTGTGGCCGTACTGACAATGCTGTTGAGATGTGAGCTCCACTCGACGCCGTTATCCGGATTCGTTACTCGGTTGCCTATTATTTGTTTCATTTGGTGTATACCATTTATAAGCCGTTCTGAAAGTAGATAACGATCCATTAGCATAAATTTATTATACGTGAATAGACATTCGAGCCATAAACAGTTATTCTATCATTGTCTTTTAAAACCTAATATACAATCAAATAGGTTTTTACGTCCGTTTATAACCCGCAATTGTTTTTTTTTAAACGTGTTGTTAAATACGGTTTTCAGGCCATCGCTGTCTTCTAGGCGCGTGAGTGAAATTTGAAGATATTTGAACCGATTTTTTTAATAAATCTACGTATATTTACAGGGTATTTTTGGACTGCTCCCGAAAACGAAAACAGGCGATAGTAGTTATGACACCTTTGATGATGAGACGGAATAAAATTTGAACCTGATTAAAAAAAAATCATATTTTTGAAACGTTTTATTAGTGTTATTTCGCTCCATCGTGTTTGTCCAGCTGTTTTTGTTATCATGCTTCATTGCTGGTTGTTTTTTTTAGAAAGCAATGTATTTTTTATGAAACTATCGTTTCATTTAGCTGTACTACAAGATGGAGCTTAAATAATGCTAATAAAAAGTGTTAAAAATATGTCTTTTTTTTAGTCAAGATCATTTTCTTTTCCGTTTTTTCAGCAAAGGTGTCATTAGTACTATCACTCGTCTTCGTTCTCGGAAGCAGTCCCCAAACATCTGTAATTTTTTTTTAACATCACTGTCTTCTAGGCGCGTGAATGAAATTTGAAGATTTTGTAACCGTTGTTTTTTAATAAGTCTACTAATATATTTTCCATCCGGATCACGTACCACCGTTCATGAATGACGAAGTCTTGAAAAGCTGTGCGCGTTTCGACTTCACTATAAATTTCCAAATACTAATCGAAGTGTTTTTTTATACGATAGGAACATACAGTTCGCCTATTCTAAGCGGTGCCTGTCGCCCAAGGACGCCTCAAAAATCAGTAGATCTGAAGACGTGTTGCCAACCTAAAGGTCTTACTTTATTTTTAAACGGTTTTATTATTTTGAGTATTCGGAAATTCATAGATTGAAATCGAAACGCGCATATCACACGATTTTTCCATCTATAAACGGACAGATAACACTTACTATGTTCTTGTTGCAGTCCATACAGCTTAAGTTTGTTCGCTTCATGCTGAGCTTTCTTCTTGAGCCGGCAGGCGCGGGAGGCGAGTTTATTTTTCTCTTTCCTCGTCTTCGGGCGCACGTTGAAAGGTAGCTCGCTGACAGGAATCATATCGTTTATGATTTTACCCAAGTTATCCAACTCCATGCCGATTAGGTGGAGCTTCCGTGGATTAGGCGTAAGATCGTTTCCGTCGCCTTTCCTTGCTTTACCGCTAGAAATCAAAATACTTTCATTTAATTTAAAAACTGCAAAAAACAATAAGGTATAACCGTTCAACAGAACGTCCGTTCGTCTAACTGTTTGTATTAGTTAATCCGCGAAACGGCTTGACCGTTTTTGATGCAGCTTTCATTGAATGATGATTTTATCGTCATCATGAGTGACTTAGCAAGAGTTGAAACATATACGGATGTAGTTATTTTGTTTAAACCGGCTATTATTTGAAACAGATGGACCAATTTCCATGGAATTTTATTAGAATGCAGATAATGGTATAGACAGGGATTGGAATCGCAACAGAGTGCGTCAGCAGAACAGATGAGGCGACGACTTAATTTCTCTCGTATATTTAATTTCTCAATTAAGTTTTTTATAAAATTGATACAAATTAAAAAAAAAAAACCTAATTGCAAAAATATAAAGAGTATAAAAAAATCTAATCTGGAAAACCATTAGCAGAGCTTGACCCAAGCTATCGATGGTTAGGGCCGCAGAGAAAGAAACCTTCTGACAATACGTGCTGTGTCCAGGAGTACTGCCTTTTGCATCTGTCCCTTGATCCAACCATCTAGCGAGAGACTTTTTAGATGTTGGTCAAGACTCGCTATGAGACTTGTCACGCTAACGACTATAGGGACAATGATCGTCGAATCCACATCCCACAAAGCGGTTATCACGTGAGCCAACTCCAAGTATTTTTGGCATTCGCGAGATTTATTACTATCATTATAAATGTTATTAGGTGCAGAATATAGGCAAGGAAATCCACGAAGCATTGCTAGGATAATAAAAACGTCAATCTTTTAAACTTAAACCACTATTCTTTAGAACATTCCGAGTTAAACCATATTGTAAGTACTCACCTATGTTTAATGCCTTTAACATTGCAATTCGGACTGAATACAGGGTCCGTGACAGAATTCAACACGTGCGGATCTTCGGATTTCTTCTTCAACACCAATCGCTGTCCCTTCGGCCCTTTGGCTTGGACGTTGTATTGCCAGAAATATCTCTCCTTTTTAGCATTCAACCGTGCTTCCTTCTTTTCAGGACTTTCGTCGTTTGATTCTGGAAATTTTACGACAGTTCAAATAATTATAAGCACGTGAGGATTGAAAAACACCTCTAGAGAGCACAAAATTTATTTTTAGATCAGAAAAACACAGATATACAAAACTAACGTGAATCTATGGAATAAAATAGTATTTTTAGTATTCTCTGTAAAAGTGATGAAGAGATAATGAAAATATATAAGTATATATAAATAATTTAAAGTGTCTGTTTGTAATACGCAAATTCTTAATGCATTAAAAGTTTCAAGTCGGAAGTCAGTTTCAAGGGTATTTTGATTTGCGATTTCTTTTAAATAATATTTATGCTAAAAAAAATACAGTCGAACATAGTACCTCGTCTTTTGAAGCCGGTAAAAATTAACGCAGGCGAAACCGTGGTCTGTGATAGTATCGAGCGGGTTTAGCCAATTTCAAGTACGAGTTAATATTTAAGTTAAATATAATATAACGAGCTGGCCCGGAGAACTTCCGCCTTACAGACAGTAAAAGAGCAGAATTTGGATTATATTAAATTATCTTTTTTATGATTTAAAAAAAAGATAAAAAGTACATTATGTCCGTCTCCTGGTCTAAAACTACCACTCCATCAATTTTCAGCCAAATCAGTTCAGCCGTTCTTGAATTATAAATAGTGAAACTAACACGACTTTTTTATATACATATATGGATATATAAATATAGATATATAATTGTACATCTTAGCTTATCCTAAGAAACATACTCGACATACCATCCGAAGACAAGTCCTCGTATCTGTCACTGTCTTCATCTGACTCTATGTCTCTATCATCTTCATCCTGGGAAAATTCCCCTGTCCCTGGGCTAAGGATTCCCCCGGACAATGAGGAAACCGATCCAGCTTCAGCTACAGAACTCGTGGACAGTAAGTGTTTACGTGGTTCTCGACGCTGCCAAATCTATACATATAAATTAAATTATAATAACATTTTTCTAAATGCATACGAACGTTTGTTTATTTCATCAGGCTACTGCAAAACGATTGAATCGATTTTCACGAGATTTCCACTAGCAGATAACTTTATGATGTATGAAAGTACTTTGGATGTTCTTGAATCGTCTATACAGACAGAAATTGAATTGTATAAGAATAACATTTTTTTCTTTCACTTCACATAAAACGAAACACATGTGACATAAATTTACAAAATTTTGTCTGTCTGTTTCGGACTAATCACGAAAATGGTTGAATCAATTTTGATGACTAACACCGGAAGCAGTTGATAGGATTTTTGCATTATTAGTGTTATCCACGAATCATGTCGACAAGTTATAATAAAACACCTGATAACATTTTTTGAAATATTTCATATACGGAAAAAGTGTATCGCTTATTAAATGTGTATTTTATTAAAATACAAACAAGTTTTCATTATACATCTTTGTATAGACATAATTGTCAAGTGTATGATGTAAACTTGCTATTATATTACTAAGAATAACAAATCGTAATCATAATATTGTTATTTCATCTCGTAAATAATAAAATATAGAAAACACCCCATTTAAAGTCGTAACGACAATCTCTATTAAACGTGGAAATTAATCGTTTTATTTACAACGTTGTTTATTACGATACTCTATATCCCATACATTCTAAATAACGAACCAAATACGTCAGAAATGTAGTGAAAACAAATTAAAATACAGGATCAAAGATAAGCGTGTACGCCATAAAAGATATTATTTGTATAAATCGTAATCTTTATAATTTTTTAAGGTGGTGTTATATTGGTAAATACGTGACTATTATCCTAATATAATACAATTTATTCTCTCTATGTAACGACTAAATAAGGCTATAATCGTAATTACAAATGTCAGTTTAATTATAATTCTCATAAAATATTTCCAAACAGCATGATTCACTGTTAATAAAATGTCCTGCTTTTATTTAATAAATATTTTTACCTGTCATAGATTCTAATGTTAGATATAACTACATTTTTATGGTTAGACATAATATTAAATATGTCATTAAAAATACATAATAGATTAAGCATGAAGCGTTGCATTTAAATGGCAGCTATTATTAGTGTAGATAAGAACCTATTCTACGAAAAATGTTATAAGGAATACAGATAAAGATTTTTCTCTATATTTTTATGAATAATCTGTTTACAACAGATAGTCTTATTGGTATTATATACAAGAATCAGATAAGAATTACCATATTCTTTACAAGAATCATATTTACCTGTTCCATTGTTAATTTAGTTGGCGCTGATGATGAGAGCTGCGATTGCTGAGTTTTGACACTGGTAGGGTATGGTGGTAACACAGATGATGCGGGCACCGATTGGCCCAGGGCTATTTCACCGCTGTAACCATCCATACGTTGTAATAACTCTGGTAACTGGTTCATCGGCTGCGCAAAGCTAGATGAGGCAGAACTATGCTGACTCGAGGGGGAAAATGCTAGCTGTGCTCTGTACGGACTACATGGGCTCTCTGAAGTCAACGGTGCTGTTTGTAAGGAGTTAGTTATCCGCCTGGAACCACTCATTGCACCCCCTATTTGTATACAATATTCACTTTCCTCTGGCATCAATAAATCCGCAAAGTCCAAGTCATCAAGAGATGTATCCGGATTAGCATTTAGCTCGGCTAACGTTGGCCCCAATATTAAATCAGCTTTGTCCACTTGAAATATATCATCATCTTCCATCTTGAATGGTTCAATTTTAGATGAATTGTCTGTATCAAAAGAGAACTTGTTGTATTGTAGTGTAGGTACACTGTGGAATGAGCCAACTTGATTGTCTGGTAAACACAGATCAAAGTCAGTGTTCAAATCACCAAAATCGGAGCGCCTGTTAGGTATGGGAACAGAGGCAGACATTGTGCCCAATTCAAAGGGCGACTCTTGTTTTATTTCAAAACTCGGTTCAAAAAGAAAGTCATGTGTGTAAATAGAATCCGACATTGCACGTGTTTATATAGATTGACCTTGGACGTAGAATCGCCTCGTTAGTACACTGGCGCGCGCTTACGTCTGTATCGATTTTAATTCAATGAGGCCCACGTGTCGTATACAATGTTTATTATTTTGTTTGTGTATAACAACTATACTACACCAACACTATTGCACATTGTTATGAAATTAATCAACTGGGTCATTTCATCTTTCAATTACATAATGGAAAACCCAACATAACATTAATATTCACTTTTATTATTCACGATGACTATCGATATTGTACCTATTTAGATAGATTAACCACAGAAATATAGATACAAAAGTTATTTCTCAATGATAATCGTCAGAATTCACTTAATCGAAATGAAAAACAACCATTAACACTGTTCCTGTTAAAAATTTTAGACACAATAACAAAAACACTTGCACGAGATTAGACCAGTCGAGAAGTAAACAAAGATTTCACGATATTATTATTCAGCATATTCAAAGGTCATTGAAAAGCGATAGACATATTGAAGTTGAAGGTGATAAAGTGAGATAAAAGATTTGCCAATCTTGCTAAACTAAAATCAGGAAAAACAAAGTTGGAGGGTCGGGGCGAGAGGGTGTCAGGTCAAGCAGGATATTTGAGTAGGGAGGAATATCGATTTTAGTGGTGTCTCTGAATCGATAAATATACATGACGAACCAAAATATACCTACTTCAAATAATCTCTCAAATTTTTGTTTATACTCAATATTGCTTCAAATTTTCCTTTGTTAATATATTTTTTTTAAATCAACACTATAATACGATTACTTTGGAATCCCTTTAAAAATCGGAAATCTAGTTAACAGCTCTAGATATAAAACGTTGACATTTGACAAATGACAATCAATGAATTTAGATTTTAACAGCTGAGCGTCAAATGAAAAACTCGGTGATAAAATTGCTCAGTAAAGTCTAATTCTTATTATGGGCGACGAAGAAATAAATTCTAGTAGGAAATGTGAAAAAAATAAGTATAATGTTATTATAATAGGGGGAGGCATGGCGGGCTTGGCCGCCGCCAATCACTTCCTCAATAATGGTATGCAAGACTTTATCATAATAGAAGCAAGAAAACGTCTCGGTGGTCGAATTATTTCAATACCAATGAAGAATCACAAAGTCGAATTAGGTGCGAATTGGATTCACGGCGTCTTGGGAAACCCCATTTATGAATTAGCGACAGCAAATGGACTCGTTAATATAATAAATGTACCAAAACCTCATAAGGTTATAGCTGCAACAGAGGATGGTAAGCAAGTACCTTTCGGCGTATTACATGAAATTCATGAGGCTTATGTTTGTTTTTTGAGGCGATGTGAAGAATATTTCTTATGTCAGTACTTGCCACCGCCAGATATCAATAGCGTCGGGGAACACATAAATCTAGAGGCTACGATATACTTGGAGCGATTGCCGTCATCAGAAGAAAAGAAATTACGTCGTTTAATCTTCGATTGTCTCTTGAAAAGGGAAACTTGTATCTCAGGTTGTAATTCGATGGATGAAATTGATCTCTTAGAGCTTGGTAGTTATACAGAATTACAGGGTGGTAATATTCTGATACCATCAGGGTACAGTAGTATTTTACAATTGATGACCAAAAAAATTGCTGCAGATAAGATAAAATCCAATTGCCCAGTGAATAAAATTAACTGGAACACAAATGGTGATTCAGATGATTTAGGAGAGGAATCCGAAGATTCTGATCA
This sequence comes from Hebomoia glaucippe, assembly GCA_025727935.1. Lineage (NCBI taxonomy): Eukaryota > Metazoa > Arthropoda > Insecta > Lepidoptera > Pieridae > Hebomoia > Hebomoia glaucippe. The sequence goes on from JAOSYY010000015.1 coordinate 11,995,611, forward strand.
AACTGTGATAGAAGACATTTCTAAAACCTCACACAGTGGTAAAGTGGACCAGCCCAATGTTAGTATAGAACAAGATAAGCCAAAGAAACGCTCATACTGTGTCGAAGTGCACTGTGACAATGGTGAAAGTTATTATGCTAATCATGTAATATGTACTGTACCTTTAGGAGTTCTAAAAGATAAGGCATCAACACTGTTTCAGCCCAAATTACCACAGTACAAAATGGAGTCAATAGACAGGCTATTATTTAATGCAGTTGATAAAATTTACTTAGAGTATGAGAGGCCTTTTCTAAATCCGGACATAACAGAAATTATGTTGCTGTGGGATAACTCCAATTCTCAGGAAAGTATGGCTAATTCATGGTACAAAAAGATATATTCATTTACTAAAGTGAGCGAGACACTGTTGTTGGGTTGGGTGTCGGGAAGAGAGGCTGAATATATGGAAACGCTGTCGATGGAAGAAGTAGGAATGACTTGTACGAAAATATTGAGAAAGTTTTTGAATGATCCATTTGTACCGGAGCCAATATTGTGTGTATGGTAAGTTTTAGAATTTTTCGTATTACTTGTAATATGTTGATTGTTTCAAAGTAATAATGACATATCAAATTTATACTAACAGATACAATTATCTGAAAGATTACTTATTTTAGATATAATTTATTAATTTCCTTATCAATACTACATACTACCAATTCATATTATTGATCATGACAAATTATGTTCTATTATACCTACATAAAAAGGAAAAAAATAATCAAACCTAAGTAATTTTTATTGTGCTAATCATAGTAGACTAATAATGCATCCTATTGAAAAATGACAAAATTGCAAATTAAAACTTCTAAAACTAGTTGGGAATCAATTAACACAATATATATATAATTTGCAATCAAGTCGGGTTTTGTTTAATTTTACCTCTTAATTACAGTACCAGTTGGAAGAAACAGGCTTACACCCAAGGGGCATACACGGCTATAGCTGTTGGTGCAAGCCAAAGTGACATCGAGAGCTTAGCACAACCATTGTTCAGAAATGCACGAGATAAAAAAGTAAGTTAATCTCAACACATATTTTTGGTTAATCTGAGTTATTTAAGTAAATTTATAGTAATCGCTTATCACATATATCATTATTGGTATTTTTAACAATATCAAACATTCCTATCTGTTTTTTTAGCTTATTAAGATAAGATTAAATTGGCGCCATTTCTTATTTAACCTAATAAGAGAATTGCAACTAGTGATAAATATTATTGAATGTTGATATAAGTCAAATATAAATGAGAATAATCTGTAGGAATTCACTAGTAAACATCAAAATATTCACTGTAACTGAAAAGTTTTATGCTTTTATCTGTGTTAATTTTATGTGGTTATGGTAATGAAGAAGCAAAACTAATAAAAGAAAAAGTGGCACAGTGTGCCAGCGAAAGTTCCATCAAAATCGGTTCAGCTGTTTCGGACATTATCTGAAACAAACAGAGAGACAGACAGTCTTTTATAAGATATGTTTCTGTTATATGTACTGTATTTGAGTATAATTTCATGTTTTGAGGAAAAGAAATATTTTTATATAACAAACAGATACGTCAATTTTATTTATGTATTTGTCGAGCTCATTGCGTCCTAATCGCTAAATAGTTTTATTAAGGTTTTTTCTCTTTTTTTAATAGATGTATCATTATTATTCCAGCCTGTATTATTATTCGCGGGTGAACATACGCACAGCAGTTTCTACTCAACAGTGCACGGAGCATATTTATCCGGACAGAATGCAGCTAAACGGCTATTAAATCCAGATATTTCCAGTGAAAACGAGATAGAATGTTCAGCTGATTTACATGCCTGGATCCAAGGCGTTCAATTAGACGGGTAATAATACTTGAAAGGTATGCCAGTTGCAGGAATAATGTCAGAGACAATAATCGCTTAAGTCATTAAAAGCCGTAACAACAAACTCTTTATATAAACAAATTCTCCCGCACAAATCGTAATGTTTGCAGTGACATTTTTTTTAAACTGGCATCCTGGGTTTTTGTACAATTTAGTAAGATGGTCTACAGACTATATCTTCTCTCATGACAGATTTTGACATGACAATGGCAGCAGGCCTGTTACATTTATTTTATAGACTGTAGGATGTGATAGTAAATAATAATTTATTTAGATTGATTACGACTGGACGGGTGGTTTTTTGCAATTACGTCACAGGAAAGTATTGTGTGTACAATACTTTATCGAATCGATTGTGTTAGTAATGATCGTATTTAAAAAGTATTGTTTGCGCTGTACGATATTTTCAAGAATTGATAATTTGATATTATAATAGTGCTTTTATTTTTGCAACGATGAAATTTTATTATTCGCTTAATTATTATTATTAAATTAAACAGTTATTTATATTTTCACGTTAATGTGACGTTACATATATATGAATTGTGTAGTAATGTGTAATGTAATGAGTTGTTTTTGTTTGTATTGATTTATTTATTGTTAAATTGTATGTTACCAAAATCAAATCTATTTCCGTTTACAGCATACATTTAAGAATACACGTTTATCTTATTAGAATAAAATAGGCATTCTCAATAATTTTATTATTATCTATGGAATATGTCCTAATCAAAATGAGTAGTCAGAAATATTGTATTGTTAGAAAATACTGAGCAAATATAGGATGTTTGAGCACTGCTCCCGAAAACGAAGACAGATGATAGTGCTCATGACACCTTTGATGATGGTACGGAAAAAATCGATCGGGACAAAAAAATATATATTTTTAAAACGTTTTATTAACGTTATTTCGCTCCATCATGTTAGTCCAGCAATTTTTGTTATCATGCTTTATTGCTGGTTCTTTTTTTTAGTAAGTAAATTAATGTATTTTTTATGAAAGTATCGTTTCATTTAGCTGTACTTACAAGATGGAGCGTAAATAATGCGAATAAAAAGTGCTATAAATATGTATTTTTTTGTCAGCATCGGTTTTTTCCGTCCCTTCATCAAAGGTGTCATTAGTACTATCACCCGTCTTCGTTTTCGGGAGCAGTCCCCATACATCCTGTATATACTACTAAACAGATTTTAATGAAATTTTATACACACAAACACTGATCCCAGTAGGCCATAACAACTGGCGCAAATATGAAGTCGACCAGCAGAACCAGTAAAAAAAAGCATTTAATTACAATTTCATTCAGTTTGAATGAAATGAACTAATGTATTTTTGTTACATTGTTATTTGAGGAACGTAATTAAATATATTCCATAGGTATTGATAAATGAAATGGGTTACATTAGTAGATTAAATACGTCTTATGCATTTCTCAGAATTCAAGAAAACGGAAGTTTCTGCCATAGCAGAGTGTTCATTTTTGCGTTCGTTTGAAATCTCAATTTATAATCGAATTTTAATCGTTTATTTTGTTATCAACGACAATTATTATTTTGTTGGTTCCGTTGTAATATTTATACTATTTCCGATGTATGCGCGACAGAAAATAATCATAGTTCAACTAGATATGTCGGTTACTTCCTTTTCAAAAATGGGCCTTTACACCTTTGTTACGCACCGATGAAAAGACTTTCTCCAAATGCGTTGAAGTTTTCATTTCATAACATTCAGAAGTACCTTTTATGCTCTTCTTACATACCAAAGCTATTATTTTGTTAATGTTTATTTATGATAAACAATGCATTTATATACATTACACATTTTCTAAATGTGACGTAGTTTTATGATTTCGTATAGGGGCCCCTCAAGTATTACGTAAGTGCACTTATTACTATTATTTACTCCCCCTATCCCTCTTGTCAGCGAAAGTAAGCAAAGCTCTTACCGTCCGCCATGCTTACGTAAACATTTTTCAATTACTGTATTGATTCTTTAATGATTCATTCAGAAGTTCAGTCTAATCATTATGTACGTCATTCAAAATAAGCAAAGAACCCCTCCCCCATTGCTTACGTAATACTTAAACGAACCCTTGTAGACATTCTCTAAATTTGATGTAAGTAGTATTATTTATTTATCAAAATGGACCCGCTTAGTGCACATGGCTGATGGTATCGCGAACACGTTGTAAATATAGTTATATATATTTGAGCAATTATGTTCTGAATTACCTATATTGAAAATGACCTGCTATTCAATTTTCTAGTCAGGTGCAGGTTTTGTAATGCTTAAATAAAATCATTTGAAAATAAAAGCAAGTATTTTCATTTAACTTAATAATTATAGTATTCAATCAGCTTTAGTCTTTATAAAGGAAGACAGATAAACTACAATGTAAAAAATAGTTTTTAATTCAAATATAACATGTTTAAAAATAAACATTAAATTGCTTGATTTAGCACCAAAAAATAATACTAAATAACAGCTTTCAGATACAGTTGTAAAAAAATAATAATGTTTATGCTACATAAAAAACATTGAAAAAGTGATATGGTTGATAACTAAAAATAAATTAGTAAGCGGATAAATAGCAACCTTTAAAATATTCAAGTTAATTTTAAAAACACTTTGATAATGACTCATGACATTAATACTGATTTGAGCTATTCAAATAAAAAAATGATGATTACTTCCCTCTTATTTATCTGTGGACAGATTTGAGTCCAATTTTACTCTATATAATTTAAAAAATAACTTAAAATGATTTCACTAGAATAGTTACATATATCGCGTATAAAACTAATTGTTTTGCTTGCAGATATTAACTTTACAAATGGATTATTGTTAACACTTTAAAAATTTGGCAAGCAAAAATTGTTAGCTTGTTAATAATTTATAATGTAGGAAAATTCCTATCCAACACCACATAATATAAGCCTAAGATATAAGTCTTGTTAAGTTAAATATTCGAATGTTTGAGAAATTAGTTTAAAATTTATAGCAGCAGATCATTTTTCAAAATAACATAGCATTTTTAAATGCAGTTCTATAAAATGGAATGTAATTAATAATATATGAATAATTTTTATAAGAGACAAAGCGGTGAACATATTTAAGTAGCATTTCAAGTACACTACCTTTAAAAAAGGCCTAATTTCTATCTATCAATTGTATCAGGCATCAATGTCTCTTCATAAAAGAGGTTTACAACAAATGAGTATTTTATACCAATTAATATGTTCAGTACATCCTATTTCATCAGGAGATTAGCGCACAACATGTAGCTCTATTGTGGAATTTTTCCTTGATACAACAGGCAAGAGATTTTTCTCCATTTCTTGAGACAACTCATGCCAGGCACATTTTCCAATTAAAGGCACTTCTTCCAGTGGCGGTCGGAACACCACTAATAATGTTAAACAGCAACCGTGAGCTGAAGGATCTGCCTCAACATTGAATAGGCCTAACGGTCTGTGTTGAGCCACGTCTGCCCCAAACATTTCAACCATAAACCTTCTTAAGGTCGAGTGCACACTCTTAGCTGGATTTATCTCACAGGTGGGAAAGTGAATAGCACTTTTCTCACTCAACAAAACATGTAATCTATTTGTACTTCGTTTCTTAATAAGAACAATTAGCCTTAACAAATCTTTAGTGTGTGGAGTTGGAGCAGGTAGGATATTTTTGTGCCAAGACTCACCAGGACGACTCTGTTTGTACAATTTAGCTTGCTCAATTAAATGTACTATATCATTCGCTCTCAAGGTGATTTCGTCTAAATTGGCAATCCATTTGGCCTGCAATGACTCTTTATCTGCTTTAGCGGGTGTTTTCAGTTCACCTCCAATTATTTTTCCGGTTAGAACAAACCTGTACCAGGTGCCACCGGCAGTTTCTACAACAAGTAGTGTTTCCGGTTTACATTCGAGTCCAGTTTCCTCTAGTACCTCTCTAGCTGCCGCTTGAACGATTGTTTCGTCTTTCTCCATGCGACCAGCGGGAAGATACCATTTTCCTGCGCAACTTTCTTTCGCCTCTTGCATCATTAAAATTTCATTTCTCTCATTTAAAATAATACATGCAACGACATACGTTACGTTGCTGCCAAGTACTGGCTTAAAATTAGATGGTGTAGTCGGCGTTATACCCTGTGATTCAGCAACTGAGTTTTGATCAGCTATAGTAAAATCGCAAAAGTCATTTTCTTCTCCGTCAAGGCCTAGCCCTGCTAATAGTTTATTCATATTCACGTCGATTTGGCGCGACATAGTTACCCACTTCTAATAATTAATTCGTTTTACCTTCACCAAAGTATAACTGTATATCAAGCTTAGAATTGCAGCATGTTAAAAATATTAAAAATTCACTGCAGTTAATATATATGTAATTTGAATAAATATTTATTTAAAAAGCAGTAATTTGTACTGTATTAAACTCCGACACATCAATAAATAAAACTTAAAAGTGACAGATACGTAGTGGAATGAGCTGAGTCAAAAACCGGAATGTGTAAAAAAAATGTTTTGGAATGCGGATGACGGCACTATGCCTAGAATCTGGATGGGTGTGTACGTATGACGTAAGTTTTTGACAGAAAATAAATGAAATACTAATGATATTAATTTATCTCATAACAATTTCATATTTATAATTATGGCTTTATTTGTAACTTATTGAAATTCTTTAATTTAATAATTTTAATTTGCGCATTTGATTTCTTCATAGTATCGTAATATTTATCTATCAAAAATCAATGACATTCTGTGATTTGTCAAATGTCAGCAGGTAACAGAATTGTCAGATTTGTCATTTCTGTGTTGATGTTGGTTTGAGTATCTACCTATTTTTCTATCAAGAATACATAGACAGTTATAACTCTGTTTTTAATTTGTAGAACTACTTTAGATTGTTATTGCTTATTGGTTGTGTGCTTTAGAAATGATAAATAGTTAAATCATACTTAAATCTGTCTACCATGACATTAAAAAATGAAGATTTACAGGAGCAAACCAAAAGGTTACGTTTCAAAAATGTTAACCAAACTTATTCAGGAGACTTTGGAGATAGGGCTCTGAAGGAGGCTAGAAATAGAGGTAAAAAGATAAATGTACTTAAAAACTTCGCTTATTATTTCAACTTTTAATTTATCTTATGTTAAATACTGCTGCTCCCTAGATGGTGAAAAGAGAGCTTCCCTGTTCACATTTTTGCATGTAGAACTTACAAGAGGCTATTTATTGGAACACGATGAAGAAAGATTCTCAGCTAGACGAGAAAAAGTATACTCCTTCATAAAAATACCGCAGGAGCTCGAGAAATTCATGGCATATGGATTTTTTCAATGCGCTGATTCTCTCCTCTTCATTTATACATTTCTTCCATTAAGATTTATTATGGCCTTTTGGTCATTTTTAGATAGATTATTCAGGAGATGTTTTGGGTAAGTTTAAAAATTTTCTATCTATGAAAATAGATATAAAATCTCTTGATTTATCTGGTTTCTAAATTAGCTCTTCTCTTTGTAGGTTCTATTCAAATTCACGATCAAGTATACTAAAACCAGCAGAGACATGTGATGTACTTAAAGGTTTCATTTTATTAATATGTAGTATATTAATGTGTTATATTGACACAAATATGATGTATCACCTCGTGAAAAGTCAGAGTGTGATGAAATTATATATTTTCTATAATATGTTAGAAGTCGGAGATAGATTATTCTCAGCCTTTGGACAGGATACAATTGATGCACTGTTTTGGACAGCGACTGAACCAAGAGATCGGAAACGGGAACATCTTGGTGTGATCCCACATCTGATATTTGCCATGATTTATGTGTGTATCCTTTAAAACTAATGAAGATTTAATTAATTAAAATTAAAATTTAATTTTATGGGTAATTAAGGAATAATGTGTTTTAAATATTTTAACATTAACTCACTAATGGTGTAACAAACATTTTACTATTTATTTATATTATTGAAATAATAGTTCTACCCAGTTTGTTTTAAATATGGTATTATAACATTTATGGTTCTTTATTTTTAATAACACCTTTAAATCAATTTGATATAAAAATTATTTATTAAACATTCACTAACTGAGGTGGAATTTCAATTCAAGCAGTCACGATCTTTAAATCTATTATTATAATTAATAAATTTATATTAGATTATAATTTCTTTAACATATACCCAGTTCTTCACAGCCTTCTAGTCCTGTTTCAAGCTACAACTCTCAATGTGGCGTTCAATTCCAACAATAAAAGCCTTCTCATTATTATGATGTCGAATAATGTAAGTTGAGTCAATTCTTACATCACTTATTAGTGCAAAACGCCGATGTCAAGGTGCATTGTATTAAATTGCTCATTCAGGTATATTATCTCGGTCGTTGTTGGCTTTAATACAATTAACACAAGATTTTGCTGAACTTGAAAGTTTTATGCAAATTACGAAACATTTATCTTAAAGAATTTTATTTGCTTTACTGCCTATTTCATTATATATCGGTATTAATTTCGTTGTTTGTAATTCTACACCTCCGAAACGGCTCAACCGATTTTCGTGAAATTTTATATGCTTAATCAGTAGATCTAAGAATTTGACAATATCTATTTTTCATCCACAAAATGTTAAGGGTGGTCCACCCCTAACTTTTGGGCAAATTATTTTCTTTTTTTATATTACAGCATATATAAATACAAACAACCCCAAATTTTTACCCCTCTACAATCATCCCCTAATTTTTAACCACAATATATTTATGTAACGAAAGAAAATTTGCTGGGTCAGCTAGTACCTATATATTATAATAAATACGCCAATAATTCAATATCTCACATTGAATTTTCTTTAACTACAAAGTACTAATACAGCTTTCTTCAGACAACTTATTAGTATACAAATGATTAAATAATAATGACTATAAGAGCAATGTACATTTCCCATATAACATTAACCAGTTAAGTACCATCAAAATTGTTACAGCAGTTTCGTATATCCATAGGAGCAAACAGACAGACAAAAATCTTGCAAATTGTAATTCTATTACTGACTATAAGCTATAAGCTATATGAGCTGACTATAAGCTATACTTTCAAATGATTTTAAGAAAAAACTGTAATTTTGAAACAAGAAAAGATTGTTTTATTTATTAGTATAGATAATTCAAATATCTTAAAATTTGTTAATTAAAATAATACTCGGAAACAATTTTGTTTCTTTCTCTTTATAATTTGAACTACGAATTTAGCTTAGAATATAAAAATCTTATTTACGATACAAATGACGTTAATAGTCGGACTGTATACTACTTTCAGCAGTGGAAACTTATGATATTCACGATTCGGGCAATAATACAATTTGTGGTTAATTACAGTTTGTTGAGTTAAAAGGCAGTGTCTTCAAGAAATTCGACAAGAACAATCTGTTCCAAGTGTCCTGTAGTGATGTTAGAGAACGCCTACATTTATCTGTCCTGCTGTTTATTGTTGTACTTCAGACTATGAAGGAATATGTTTGGAAGGAGGAACGGTTTTGGATTCTCGCCCCGGACTGTGTGTTGGTGTTGACATTTGAAGTGATTATTGATTGGGTGAAACACGCTTTTATAACAAGGTGAGGGTACTTCACATATTCAAAATGATATCTTATATTATTGTTCTCTCATATATGTAGTTATTTTCTCAATTAGGTTTTTTTAAATAGATATAAAAGCAAAATACAAAAATGAAACTAATATAGAAAATCTAATCTGGAAAACCACCAGTCTAGCTTGGCCTAAGCTACCGATGGTTAGGGCCGCAGAGAAAGAAACCTTCTGACAATACGTGCTGTGTCCAGGAGTACTGCCTTTTGCATCTGTCCCTTGATTCAACTATCTAGCGAGAGACTTTTTAGATGTTGGTCAAGACTTCGCTATGAGACCGTTCACTAACTACTATAGGCACAATGAACGTCGAATCCACACCCCACAAAGCGGTTATCTCGTAAGCCAAGTCCAAGTATTTGCTAGTACTTACTTAGTTTATTATTACAAAGAGATATTTCACTTCTATTTTTGTATAGCTTATACACAGAACGTTTCATTTTGATAAGAAAATTTTTTTTTTTTAATTTTTTATAACATCGTTTGTTAGTTACTGTTACTAAGGTCGTGAAATACTGTCCGCATTTCGATTTCAGTCTATGAATTTCTGAATTCTCGAAATAAAAATAAATAAGACTGGCAACAGAACGTCATTGAATAATAACTGATCTAAAAGGGCTTAAGGAATGTCTTCTAAATATCTTGGAGGTGACCACAAGTGACACGAATCGCTTACAAACAGGCGAACTCCATTTTCGTTTGCCTTGTATGAAATATAAGTTAAAAAATATGAGGCCTGTGGCATAATCAAGTCCTATGCTCGTCAATAGATGTCCCAAAATTTTCCACGTGTCACGTGTACAGTCGTTTACGATATAAATTGTTGTCACCACAACACTTGCTCGGCCTAAGAAACACTTGATACAAATCGTTCCTGATAAATTTATCAGATTTAACACGGTTATAGTATTATAAATTTGTATTGTTCGCTTATTTAAATTTAATATTGCCGTTCTACTGATCTGTGGCCGTATAAGTATGGGATTCATTGTTAGAAGTTATTTGATCTGTAAATAAGACTGAAGTACTTGTAACTAATATTGAAATAAGCTTGAAGCAAATCAAAGTGTATATTTTTGTCTCTGTGTTTGTACCGGCTGATATGTGAAACAGCTGGGCTGATTTTGATACGATAGATACTGGGAAAAAACCTTATGTTGTAACAGTACCAATACATTTTAATAGACTTTATAAAACTGTTATTTAGATAATATAAAGAAACGTTATCGGCATTATTTATAAAAACAGGCTCTTGCTAAAATACTCGTTTCACTAAAATCCCGTTAAAGGACAGTTTTAGCAATTACGAATGCCCTTTTTGAACAACAGTCCAGTAAGTGTTCTTTTGAAGTGTTTTAGAGGGGTTATAATTTTTATAAATAGGACCACATATTATTATATATAACTTCACTCTATGATATTTAATAGTTTATTTTACTATAAGTTACTTGACGTGGTATGAAGACTACAGAACTGGAATATGGTATAATATTCATATATCTTCAGACGTGCTCTCGAGACTATGCGGGTGTTAGAGGACCGCTCCCGAAAACGAAGACAGATGATAGTACTAATGATGGGACGAAAAAGAAATCGACCCTGATTGAGAAAAA
>JAOSYY010000015.1:12008167-12019840 GCA_025727935.1 Hebomoia glaucippe
GGATGAAAAATAGATGTCCGATTCTCAGGCCTACTGAATAACTATATAAATTTTCATAAGGTTCGGTCGAGCCGTTTTGGAGGAGTTCAAATTCGAACACCGTGACACGAGAATTTTATATATTTATGTGGCAAAAAAGTTTATATTTTCGAATTTCCGTATTGGTATTGCTGAAATATTACATTACAAAAAATCTCAAAGTATTTTGTTGAGAATTGTTAGTGCTATTACGGCCGACTGACGAAATCAGATTTTGACGAAAACACTACAGGAAATAAAAAAATACTTATACATATTTAAAATTTCGTTAATAATGCAAATGGTAGGATGATTGATCAAAGTTGTTGCATAGTTGTACAGATAAGTCCTTAAAATTAATTTTATAATTTAATAACGTACTTCAGTTTAGTTAAAACATGTTTATAACTAGTTCTCCAGTTTACTATTTTGTTATTTTTTTTTTTTAAATTTAACAAAATAGTATTTTTTTTGTAAAATTCTCTTACCTTCCATCTTAATTGGGAAATATTTTTGAGACGTGTCTATTTCTTCTATACCCCATACCCCATATCACATACCCCATACCAAATACCCCATACCTCATACCCCATGCCCCATACCACATACCCCATACGTCTTTCTTGATGTCTGAATTGTTTCCTTATTTCAAAATAAAAGAGTTTTTCATAAAAGTTATCGAAAAGTAGACTAGTAGTATATCAATTCCAACCACTACAACTGCTGTATCGAAATCCATGTGATATTTAGGGGACGTAATTAATTCAACAGGTAGATGTAAGCAGGAGTGCGCCGGATATAAACAAAAGCTCGCCGGCCGAAGCCGAGAGCGAACGGGCGCATTCCCCGGACTCGGAGGGGCTCAAACGGCGCTCCGAGTCCGAACCCAACCTCGCTACAACAGACGATGACGACAAAGCTTAAAATAATAAAGGCCATAATCAAAACTTTTCAAAGTTTTTCGTTCATTTAACGTATGTCAATTATATTGTCTCGGGCGTGTATTCTAAGACGTGTTAAATTTCAAGATTTGCCAGGACGTATATAGTGAGAACTTCATTTAACGTCTCTCTATTTAACGACAGTGTCTCTAAAACGTTCATATTAGATGGTTGGTTGTTGAAGTGAAAATGGTTTTTGTCCATCCCTCTGTTTTACGATAACTCTGAATAACGTATTACACAATTGTTAGACAGTCGCTGTACCTATAGAGTTAATGCCGTATATAGAATTTATTATATATTTCTTGGAATTGCGATTAATTGAGAATGACCTAGTCAGGATCGAATTTTATTCCATCCCTTCATTAGGTGTCATTAGTACTATCACCTGTCTTCGTTTTCGGGAGCAGTCCCCAAACATCCTGTGTTAGTTACTTTATCGACTCAAAAAATGGGTCTCAGTCAAACATTGCAATTAATTTACGTCATCCGCTTTTGAAAGTTGTTAACGAAAGTTTTAAAAGAAACGAAATTAATTAAATTTAGTTCGCCAATTACCATACTGCTAAAGAAATCATAATAGACGTCACTTAATGAATAGCTATTATTTTTTTTATAACTGGTCTAAAATAGCCTAAACGCTTTTGTAGAGTATTAAAAAACAATCCATGGGGACATAAAACGCCTTTATGACTAAAAATCATGTTAACTTTCAAATAAAAAATCGCATCAAAATCGGGCCATTCGTTACAGAGATATGGTAATATATACACAGACACAGAGTGATTTGTTTTTTCACGATTGGTCGCCCTTAGTATCTAACCACCCTAGGCCTGAGGCTCCTGAGGTTTAGGGCAAGTCCGCCACTGCACACATGTTTAACTTAAATTGGACTTGAATTATAAAAATCGATCTCTGTAAGGTTTATATTTGGAGAGACTAGATTTTTGACCATACTGGCCCTTAAAATTAACTATATGTTATCTTAATACTAGTTTCAAACTTTTCACGTCTGAGAATACAGGCCCTAAGATATGAAGAGACAAAACGAATTTAGTTAAAAAGTCATAATTATTACGATTTCAATTTTGACTTATCGATAAAAGGTACTTCATATTCAAATAGACGAAATATTATATTTTATTCGTATTTTTAATATATTTTTTGCTTTATAAATATGTTTTATATTGTGCCTATATGAAACATTTAATATATAGGACTTAATTTATTTTAGCTGTTTCTGACATTTTGTATCATGTTCCTACGTTTTATTAGCTTAATTATTTACTAAGCACGTTTAAAGCTTATGTACAAATTCGATTATAAATTTTTTTATTGACTTTAGGGGTCAAACGACATGTTATTTTTAATTTCACTTCATTATATCGAGTCGCACTTTACGACTTACTAGTTACGCATGCCCGTTCTTGTAGGAACTGTGCGGACGAGCCAGATAGGATACAAGGAGGTAAAACCCACTAAACCATCCCCAAATCCCAAGTTTCCGACATATTCGCCGTACACAGGGCTACGAAATCGATGTTACAAAACTACTGTTGAATAGACTTCCAGATATGTACAATTCCATTTAATTTATTTTAATCTCAAAAACCTAAGTCTTTGACCGCTCTAGTAAGCGAAAACGTTTCCTACGAGGCACGTTACCTATAAATAGTATGATTCGGTATTTAAGATGCATCTCAAGTCGCAATCTGTACTCGAGAAATGTCAAAATTATAGTGACTTTGACATGCCTTAAAACTAGGTTCAATCTTGAGTCTCGGATCCAAAAGTCAATTAAGTCTGTTAGATCCATATTACGTTTTGTGTGAATAGGAAACTTTTAAGTTTCATATTTTACCCGATATAAGTCTTTTATTCAATTACATTAATACCAAATAAATTATTTGATAAACTACCTGATCACTTGAATTTGATTTCCACGATGGAAGATGGAAGACTGCTTTTCTGAACTGACTAAAAACATTGTTCTTAGTTATCAATACATACATACACTCACGCCTTTTTCCCTTGGTAAGGGTGAGACATCTTTCCACTTGCTAAGTTCCTGACGTAGTCCTTTTGTTTCCTCTTCTCCCATACCCGCTCGTGGATTATACGCCTTACATCGAGGAAGTCCTAAAAGAAAGCCAAGTCTAAAGTATGCAATTTATCAAGATCTAAGAAAAATATATCGATGAAAACTTATAAGATTTGAAAGAGAATAATTATAACAATAGCATGTTTGCGTTGGCCCTTATTAATAACAGGTGTGTATCGGCAAATGCAAATTCCTAGTCGTATAATTAAAAGGGTGCGAGATTTTAATATATTTGTGTTGTTTTTGGTCCTTTAGGGTTGGTTATTTCAGTTTATTTTGTATATTTGAATATTATTTTAGATTTTATTTATCGGTTTCCCGTTAATAATGTTTTTTATGTATGTAAAAAGATTCAGATTGAATAAATCATGAAACATACTTTTCACTATACGACATCAAACTGTATTGTATGGAAATTTAATTAGGTATATTTTGTGTTTCTTTTTTTATTATTAGTTACGCAGTTCTTAGAAAAACGCTGATGGCAATATTAATTCTGATATAGTAGATTTTTTAATATATATATTTCTCTTATTTACTAAATAATTAAAGGTTTATTAATTTGTTTTACAGGGGTCACTTTTAATATCTTAAATTTATCCAATATTTTACATAAATATCTTATGTATGTATTGTATTATTTTTTAAGATCAAAATCTGTACTGCATCAATATAACAATATATTTAGTTAACAACTGTTTCATTGCAAATCAAGTTATAAACAATCATGTATCTCTCAAATTAACGGAATATTATATCTGTCGTAATACTTAAGTATTTATTGAAATACAAACTAGATATTGTAAATATAAACAATTTTATATATCGTTGTTTTATTGACTTACCTAACAAGATTAGTTGTGCTAATAATCCGGTAATGGCTTCGCTAATTTGTATTTTAACCCAGATTAGAAAGTAAATTGCCATTTATATGTAATTAAAATACAAAGTGGCAATTTTTTATGAGACATATTGTCCTAGCGGGGATAATTGTTACTACAAACTTGTTCGTTTTTAAAACAACGCCCTCTTACGGGATTTATATACAACTATTATAGTAGTGACATCTATTCAATGTTGTAAGAACTAACTTGCACTCAAGAGTATTAAAAGGTAAGTAGAATTTTGTGTAACGCCATCTATGGAAAAAAATGTAAACTAGTTTAACAAACTATTCAAATAGATGGCGCTGTCTGTTCTAAATAAAAAACTGATTTTGATAATTCCTAATTAGTATTTATTACAATTAATCTATTAATTACAAATGATCTCTTATATTATATTTAGTTTAAAAACGTATTAACTTGCTAGTACTGAAAAAGTTAAAAACACTGAATATCAACTATATTATGTAATCTGTTAATCTCTTCAAATTCAGTACGTAAGTACTTGGAAATTAGCTTTCTTTGCCAATATTAAAGTTGTGTCTCACTAAATTTAACGCGCTAATGTTGTTGGCAACTGCATAACAACTTCAAAGAATTCGTCTGCTTTCCTCTAGAAACTTTATTTTTACAATATTTTTATAGTTAACAATAAATATCATTATTTTTTCAATCTGGCAAGATTTAAACGTTCGGTCGCGTATAAATAAAAAACATATTTCAAGTTTTCAACAATTTGTATTTTTTGCACCTTAGGTGATTTTTATATTAAATAAAAATTTCTTTTTTCTCTTATATACACATTAAATCAAAATGTAGTCAGTGTATTTACAAATATATTAAATAGAATTTAGTAAAAATTAGAGAAATTTAACAATAACTTAATGTTACTTACTACTATCTATATAAGAACATCAACAACATTGTTCACTGGCGAACTTACAAGGTAAGACAAAACTGTAGTATAGGAAATTCGTACAAATTCACAAAAAATGTGAACACCATAAAGCATCAAGGTTGAAAATTCGCCAAGGGCTAGAGAGACGAGACGTTCAACTACTGAATTAAGTGATTCGCAGCACCGCAATAGTCCGAAACATGTTTTAACAAACCCCCTGTGACCAAATTTGCCGCTTCGATTTGACAGTGACAGGTGTCAATTTTTTTTCACAAGAGCACTTCAAAAGAGTTTTCATATCATTTATTCATAATTGTTTTGTCCGGTGCCACTATCGAATTGAAGCGACGAATTACAGCACTGGTCATAGGGCTAAATAATCTGCTAGTAGGTACTGTAAATGCTACAAGATTTTGCATCAAGACTCAATTCTAGTTCAAACCATACATCGATAACATTAACGCGATGCAACAATGCATAAAACGTCAGAATTTAGTCTTTTCCGTTTCGTAAGTCACACGTATTTATTTCGTTTACAATAATATATCTACCTAATCTAGCTTTATCTAAAGAGACTTCGTCTCATTCTACTATAGTATAAATGGTACAAACTTGTCACACTATAAAAGCATAAATAATCTGTGGTGTTGGTAGCGTTCACTGTGAATGTTTCATGAAATCACCGTTATCGTTTGCGAATGATTCTGCTCTATTTATATTAAACTACAGCGCGTTGTTTCTGTGAATGTTAGTAATATTATTGTCAGAAATTTTAAATTCATAGACCGCACATTCCAAAAGGCCCACCGTGTTTTTCTGTGTGACATTTTCGCGTAAAGGATGAACATACATACAGTTTAGTAAACTAGTAAACAACCATTTAGAAAAGGCAAATATTTTGTGCTCGTTCGACACTTACCGTGTCCGTTAGTTTGTGTAGAGTTGATTCGGTTTATCGAATCGATTCTTGATATATCTATGTACGTATAAAGAAACTTATGAGTATTATAAATAGGGCCCTTTTATGTAAATAATTAATAATGATTAAGAGATCATAATTTAAATCCTACTACTATTAACTTTGCTAGATTAGTCTAATTACACAAATTTAATTATACATGCCACTTGATGGAAGTATAGATCGGTAAAGAGTGGAAAGACAAGGCATACGAAACATCTAGAGAAAAAGTATTGAGCAAATTTTGTTAAATTAAAACTTGAGCAAAGGAAGATCGTGACAGTTTGTCGAAGTTTAGAGAAGTCTAGAGTACGAGAAGTGACCTGATAATCATGTTAGTCACTATAAAACAACTAGCCGTGGCACGCAGTAAAGTTAATGAATGGCACTGTTTCACGTTAGTAACTAGTACAAGAACAATGTAAAACTTATAACTATCAACATATAACACGCGAGGTGGCGCAGAGTGTTTGCCTGTGAACGATAAAATACAATAGAACAACATCAATAAAATCTAACCTAGTTTAATGATTCCAAGGAGGCGGCAAACATTCCATCGCCACCCCGCGAGCCCTGGGCTCCGCGATCACCCCGGATGCACGAGGTGACCGCACGCCCTCGAAGTTTACCTCTTACCTACAGAAGTTAATTATGAGAAGGATATGTGTTCGCACACATCACAATACATTAGGCCATTCCTCTCAATTTGTTCCCAGTCTATTTCATTCAATTAATAATTAATATCCTATCTAATCGAAATAAATAAATCGAGTTGACCTATAGCAATAACTACAAATATGTATAAAAAGATAAATATATATATATATTTATATAAATTTTAATGAATTTACAAATGTTAATAAAGCTTTGTTAAAGACGATTTTATACCTAAGCGATGAAATTATTTGATAACTTCAACGTGAAAATAGTAATAGTTCAGTTTAGGGGCGCGAAGGGCCCGGGCGGGTCGCCGTCGCGGGGCGGCGCGGCGGTCGCCGGGGCGGTCGCGGCGGAAGTCGCGGGCGCGCTCGCGGTGGGCGCCGTGGCCGTCGCCGTGGTGGCGACGGGTCGCCGCTAGAGCGCGTGCTCGTGGGGCCCTCCGGCGCCGCGCTCGCGCTTCAGCCGCTGCTTGAGGTGCACCTTCGCGTGGCGCTTCTTCTCGTCGGAGCGCGCGAACTTGCGGCCGCACACGTCGCACGCGAACGGCTTCTCGCCCGTGTGCGTGCGCACGTGCGTCGTGAGGTGGTCCGAGCGGCTGAACGAGCGCATGCAGATGCGGCACTGGAACGGCTTTTGCCCCGTGTGGATCCGGATGTGCCTCGTCAGCTCGTCCGAGCGGGAGAAGCGGCGGTCGCAGCCCTCGACGGGGCACGCGTACGGGCGCTCGTGCACCGGCGTTTTGCTCGGGCGGTTGGGGTACTTGCGCGGCTTGACGGGCATCAGCCGCAAGGGCTGCGCGCTCTGCTGGTACACCTGCGAGAGGATTTCGTGCCCCTTGCTCGTGGACGGGTTGTACTCGGCGAGCTGTACCGGCCGCTCGGCGGCTGGGCTCGGGTAAGGTTCGCGCTTGGGCATGCCGGAGGGGCCCGGCGTCGGCTGCGGCGCGCTCGCATACTCTTGACTCTCCCAGGAGTGCTGCGGCTGCGGCGGCGGCGGCGGACGGTACTCGCAGTGTTGCGGAGGGCACTGTTGTGGCGCGGGGCAGTATGAGGGCTGGCACTCGGGTGGCAGCAGTTCCAAGCGCTCCTCGTACTCTTGCTGGAAGTATTTGTCGACGCTGCCGGGCCCCGGGCCGGAGGGCAGCAGCCACTGCAACGGCGGTGACGGCGCTCGCTTGGCGCCCATGGGCGGTCCGTAGAGGGAGGCGCTTGCGCTGGACGCGTTGCTGGCGTCCTCGGCGCGCGCGCCCGGCGATAGCGACGCCTCGTGCTTGTGACGACGCGGGGAACATCCTAGCGAAAGCTCATCGCCCGGCAACGTACCTGCGACAACAGACACACAACTTTACACGAGCCACCGACCTAAGTCTGCCTAACACACGGTACTATTGTCTTCACCGCTCAATGACTATTGAGATACGGGTAACTGTGGTCCAAATAATGTATTCACATCAGTTGGCTTAATTATAAAAGCTGGATTTTAAAAAACATTTACTACCTAATTTAAGAATCACTTATTAGTTCATTTATAACAATATTTATAGTTATTTATTATGCAAACTAGCTTAATTTAAAGAATTTAAAGTGAAATTTTTATCTTATTTATTAAAATTTATGAATTAACAGGTTTTTGGTAAGGATTGACTCTTAATACCTAGTAATATGAAATTTCATCCGAATAGTTTCCGTCTAATCAAGATCTATTTCTATGTTTATAAACGATTATTTTTATTTAATGTCTACCGAGATTGAAAAAAATTCTCTTTCAAGAACTACGAAAAGATGACATTAATTATGACATTTAATCTAATAAGTATAAAAGATAAAATGATTTAATATTAGTTAATTAAAAATTAAAATGTATAACAATTTCTGTAATTTATTGGAAATGGTATTTTTATTTCATACTAAATCATGGTGTGCAAGAGAAAAATTATTAAATAATATCAAAACGATATCTCTAAATGTGTCGGGGATTGCGTTTCGCGTTGTTTAGCCGCGGACAAAGTTGCAGAGAGGAAGGCAGGCCCTCAGATAATGGCGGAAGCTGATACCAGTTATCATACCGATGTTTTGTAACAAACTATTGTTATTATCACCTTACAAAAAAAACATTAATTTACTATAAAACCTCTTTCCTACATCCGCGCCAAAAATATTGCACAGACAATAAATTTTGCTGCACTTTACTTTTTTTGTGACAATAAAAAGTTTACATAGCTCATAAATTTATTTGAATAAAATAACACAGATTATTTAAAATTTCGTTATAAAGAAGTTAAATAATAATTTGTTTCGTTATCTGCAATAAAACGTCAATATAATCTGTAATTTGAACCTTTACGAAAGATTCTGACAATATGAAATAAAATATACGACTTTATCGCTTACGAAACTGAAAGGTTTATTATTATGCGCTTTAAGTGATTGCAAAATTTGAGTTAATGTGATTTTTTAAGTCATCGTTAATGTTTTAATTTTTTTAACATCTCGCACGGTAAGAGAAATAAATTGTATAAGAAATCCGTCGGATGTTTTGTAGACGTTACCGTAATTCACTGTCCCTTCGGAATAACTGTATAAATCTGGGCACACGAGCCGAACTTTCCATTTCACTCGACACTTGAACTCGAAACACAATTAATAACACTATGCACTATCAATGGATTTGTTTATTTACAACGCAAGGATGCCCGCGTACGGGGGCGACGCAACGGGATCCCACGTACACACCTGACAATATCGGCGGAGGCTCCAACAGGTTCGGGAAGAAAGCCGGCAAGTCGGAGGTCGTCACGGGAGTGTTGAGGTCCGCTGGCGCTCCGGACGTCGGAGTCGAGATCGGTTTTAGCGCGCAGTCGAAACCCAGCGCTCCCATGTCCGCGAGGGACAACAGGTGAGCGCCCGCCGGGGGCTCCGCGTCCGTGCCCATACCGTCTGGCACCACCTGCTCCTCGGCCCACGGGCCCAACGGGATCACGAATAACGCCAGCGTGAATACGTCCTTTCACGCGGCCAGTTAGAAAGGGACTAGCGCCGCGCGACCCCGCAGCGCGGTTTTATCAATGGAGCACCGGTCCCGGCCGACCGATTGAGCGATCACGGCGCTCGATCTAGCAATTTTTCGGTACTACAGCGCTTGTTAGCGCTTAATTTTCCGCTGTATTCAGCCGCTATAAAAATTCTTACCGTCAAATTAAGTGACGAGGCTTTTCCGATAGCCAGTACGGGTACAGTTTTTCTTTCATTAAACTAGCAGTGCCGTGCGGCTTTCACCGCGATAACTTCATTAATCTGTTTAGGATAGGATTTGCATAAAATCTGTTCTTAATGCGCGTCTATATCGTAAAACGAATAAATAAGCTTAATTTCAAGCGAATCTCCCGATTTATTACGAATATTGTTAATATTTTAGATCAGTTTCGGAGACCTCGTGATAATACAATCATACTCTTAAATAGATTTTATTGAAGCAGTGAATATTTTAAACGCAACAAAATGCAAATTCTACACGGCATAAATGACAAAATACGTTTAAAGTTGATCTACAAGAATGATTTATAACGACGAAAAGTGCAGCGCTTTCCCCGCTCGATTCGCGCGCGAAACAGCGCTATTAATCTTGAAAGAGTCGTTGGGATTGCACCGGTCCCATATTCGGTAGCGGCGCGCGCATCTCCGCCAATCGCGAGGCGGCGTGCTGACGTCACCACCCGTCGCCGCCCATCGCCACCCGCCCCCACCGGCCCCCCCCAGCGAAGCCTTCACTATGAATCGCATGGCTCAAGCGCTGCCCGACATTGACAATGAATACTGTTTAATTCAACAACAAAACGCCCGCCGTCTGTTTATTTACACAAATCAAAACATTGGCTTAAATTATCGCTTTTAAATCGAATGTAATTTTTCATCTCACTATTGTCTTCTTAAAGCGTCTAGGCTTTTAATATTATGAGTTCAATCTGTATAAACTATAATTACTAATAGAGAATTTTGAATCGTAGTCGGCTAGACGTCTGTCTGGTCTAGCGTTTTTTTCTCATTTGTTTTGTAGCAACGAGTAACTGAATTAAATATCTATTACCATATTTCTATGCTGAAAATCGAAGGCATTTGATGAACGTGACATTTTAAAAAACATTAATTTTTGTCCAGGATATTAATTGAGCGTCTTAGTCTAAAAGGACGAGAAGTACTTTCTACTATACCGTACTTTTTAAGTGTAAATCAAAAAAATGTTTTAGTTTTATCATAAAAGTTATTGTTTGATATCCATTTTGAAATAAATTAAAATAGAGAAAATTGTTTTGCTAAAACTTACCAAAGTTAGGGAACATAACATAATATTTTCTTTCGAGGAAATAGATTAATTAAACCGTGTTATTTGCGACTCGCCCTCAGCTGACGAGTCACGTACGTTGTTAAAATCAGGACGACTTTCATTTTAATATTATATTGATGGTGACTCGTAATTATTTCCACAGTTTTAAACGACTATCTACATAGATAGACAAACAGTGAACTGCTGCAATAGCGCGTTTGGACTTCAGCCTAGGGATTTCCGAATACTTAAAAGGAAATTAAAAAGCGCGAGTTTAGAACGTCATTGAATAATGATTGTATAGTATATGGCTAAAAGCTTATGTCTTCTAGGTTTCTTAGTCTTGGAGGTGTCCATGGGCGACATTAAACGTTTAACATCTGATCAGCTGTATGTTCGTTTGCTTCTAAGCAAACTAGTTTTAATTTTCATTGGTCGAACATTCTATACAAAGTGGAATTGGCTCAAAAGTTTCTGTTAATAAAAAAGCGTTTAGCATGCAAATAACTTATTATATGGAAGTATTAGTGACGCCTACTCAAGGTACATGGCGACTTAGGGTGACCATATAAGGAGTCTTACCACTACGCAAACTTGTAAAGGTTTTTATGTACATACGATTAAACTGAATAAACAACTATTTTTTCCTAAATTCATTGTTATAATTGTGAAAACGACATCTGAACACGGAGTTGCATTTAAAATGTGTAATTGAGTTTTGCCTTTACGAGCTGTCTGTGGCCGGACGAGTGTTAAAAACACAGGCATTTCGAGTATTACATGTGGTGGGAGGAACTCCTAATAATTTATAAGTTACGAGTCACGTACCACCGTTCATAGATGGAAAAGTCGTGAAGTGTAACGCGTTTCGATTTCAGTCTATGAATTTCCGA
>JAOSYY010000015.1:12076094-12091451 GCA_025727935.1 Hebomoia glaucippe
TGTTTATTGTCATATATTTGTGGGAAATAAAACATACATTAAGAATTTGCATCATTGAACTGTAATATTAAGATTCGTTTTTCTTTCACTTATGATTTGACTTTTAGAGTAGTCAATAGTGATTTTTTATTTTCTCCTGTACAGGATGTTTGGGGATTACCTCGAAAACGAAGACAGGTGATAGTACTAATGACACCTTTGAAGGGACGGAATAAAATTCGATCTTGACTAAAAAGTAATCATATCTTTAAAACGTTTTATTAGCGTTATTTCGCTCCATTATGTTAGTCCAGCTGTTTTTGTTATCATGCTTCATTGATGGTTCTTTTTTTTTAGAAATCTTTCGTTTTATTTAGCCGTACATACAAGATGGAGCGTAAATAATGCTAATAAAAAATGTTAAAAATAAGTCTTTTTTTTAAATCAGGTTCGATATTTCCGTCCCTTCACCAAAGGTGTGATTAGTACTATCACTCGTCTTCGTTTTCCGGAGCAATCTCCAAACATTCTGTATACAAAAATACGCAACACGTTTGAAATTTTCAATTAACAAAAAATACGTTAAATATTAAGAAAATTCATTTCTAAAACTTCGATGCGACGTTTTCGTCGCTCGTGTGTAAACAGCCTTACATACGCATTGTTCAATGATAATTGTAGGTGGTGGCTGGTTTGTTTAAAATTGATTTCGGCCTCGATTGTCCAAAAGATAGTGTTGTCGAAGTTATTATTACAGGTTGGACCCGGAACGCTTTGGGCCAAAACTCTATTTATTATTATCTTGAGCACACGTTCAAATTATGAAGTGAACTCTTTCTCAGTATCAATTTATAATAAATCTCTTTTGTTGTCAGTTTGTTAGTTCTGAATTAACGATCGGAGAAATATTATATTATAAGCGTTACGTGTGTTTGTTACAAACATTTTGTAGTTAAAAAAACATGCCTTATCTTCGGGACTCACTATGAAATAACTTCAACATACCAATACATTGTAACATTAAAAAATTAAATAAACAATTAGAA
The DNA here is from genome assembly GCA_025727935.1 of Hebomoia glaucippe. Lineage (NCBI taxonomy): Eukaryota > Metazoa > Arthropoda > Insecta > Lepidoptera > Pieridae > Hebomoia > Hebomoia glaucippe. The sequence continues at coordinate 12,077,120 of JAOSYY010000015.1, forward strand.
GTGAGCAATAGAAACAAAACATCTTTTTTAACTGTCCAAGAAATTTATGACGAACAATTAAATGTGGTTGACAAAATAGTCATGGTGCCATGCCATGATTCAAGTATTACGTAAGCGGATATTACAATTATTTACCTCCATACCCCTTATTAGCAAAAGTAAATAAAGCTCTTATCTCCACCCACGCTTACGTAAACATTTTTCAATTAACATATTGATTTTTTAATGATTCTTGATCAAGAGCTCAATTTAATCACTATCTAGACCCCGCTACCCCTCATGTAAAGCAAAGGTCCCCGCCCCCTATCGTGCTTACGTAATACTTGAGCGGCCCCCATTAAAGCGAGCAAAACTGATGACAAAAGCTCATAAGAGACGGATATAAAGGAAACTCAAATATTACGCGTCTTATAACCAAAAATTAAATACAATTGGCAACTTGTTAAATCTAGTATTAATACTATTATCTATCCTTTCCAATATAAATAGCATTGAAATTACATAAAGCCCTTAACAGTAAAGTAACTGTTGTTGCAGAAAGGATTATGTCAACAGCAAAAACCTGCTCAGCAAAAAGATTACAGTCTCGACATTAATATTTCGCGCAGTCGCCAACCGTGATATATCTACCAAAATACATTATTGCTGCGTTGTAATAAATTTGCGAAGCTCATTGTTTCGTGTAAAATACTGTCAGTATTTACTGGCTAGATATACGTGGTGAGTGGCGATGCTGGATAAGAGCCATCATAAGGCTGCGCGTGCGCTGGTAACGACAAATCGAGCGGATCGTAGGCGGGTCATTCACTGTATGTACTGTTTTGTTAGACGATTATTTTTATCTAATTAATTGATTCGTTAATGCATAAAGATTTGTTTTTTTTATGTTTATTTCTAAGATAGCTTTTGAAGGCTTTTAAGCAACATATAAAAACTAATCTTAAAAGTGATCATTATAACTTGTGAGCATTTGTTTTGAAAACTGTTACAAACCACTTAAATTGTTTAAGTTTTATAATCATTTTAAGCAAAAATATAATTATATATTTCAGTTTATAAATTTATATTATAACTAGCTGACCCAGCAAACGTCGTTTTGCATAAATATATAGGGATGTATGTATGTATATATGCTGTATCATAAAAAAGGGGTGGACAACCCTTAAAATTTAGGGGGATAAAATTTCATAAGAATCGGTAGAGCCGTTTCAGACGAGTATGGGAACGAACATTGTGAGACGAGAATTTTATATATAAGATAAAAATTAATGCAGTGTATAAGCGCTCGTGTGTAAACGCCCTTAGCGCCTTTCAGTGTCAACACAACACAATGCTGATGCCGTGATCGAAGCCCGCACATTATATCCTCACTTTTGTACATTCTTAGTGTTGTCACCGAGAATTGAATATATGGGGATGTTTGCGATTTTTGTCTAGTCACCTCTGCGTGGGGTATGCGCTAGTGATGTACCTCCTGATTTTTATTATAGCCTGGTACTCGCTACTCACTATTTATTTTAAGATCTACAAACGTATTTATTTTTTACTTATCGTAAGTTGGATGGGCATTTAGTAGTGCCCATTAGTAAGTATCACTCACCCGTGAGAGTAAACACTCACTCGTATGAGTAACCACTCACACGGGTGAGTGATACTCGGAGCGAGGGACCTCGCCTCCGCGAGGGCGACTGCGATTTCGCGAGCTATCGTTGCCTACGGATCGGTGTTATTAAATTAAATCATAATTTGTTTAACATATGCCAAATGATACCTATAAACACTTGTACTGCAGGGGCATGATGCTTTTTACTATTTTTAATAAGATCTATAAAAAAAAATTAACTCACCTACTCAACTTAAAAAGATAAATTGAATTCTAGCAAATTGTCATCCATTTGCGATTGTCATTTGAATTCGAGTTAAACTAGCGATAAAGATGGGAGCTTTTTTGAAGCTAACCAATTTTTAAATTTAAACACTTTTAGGTACAATCACGGAAACAGTGTTCATGTAAAAATTTATTTAACATGCACACACGATAAATCGCGAAAGATTATAGCAATTTGCAGATTTAAGACTAAAAGGTTACTTGAAGGTGTGAGTCCGGAAGATGTTGAGCCATAACTCAGTGTAACAATATACAACAATTACCAGTCGCAACCGTGACGATGATAAATAGGCTTTAATGGGCCCTGTGCTAGGGTTGCTGCTATTTTTAATTTAATTAATACACTAAATTATTTTCATATATCCTACACATGTCCGTCGGTTTTCGTTGAAGCTTGAAAAAGCTTAATGAACAGAGCTTTTAAAATAATGCATATTTTCAGAACATGTTGATATATTGTTTTAATATAATCTAAATTAAGACAATTGATAGAAATAATTTCAAAGAATAAGGTGTTTTTAATAAACCGGCAACCCTAGTGAAATGTTTTCATGACGACGATTCTCGCAATTAGTGCCATTGATTTTGTAAGCTGAAGATTTGTAACCTTAGATGGAAAAACATGCACAGAAATGAGAATATGAAATTACATACAATGTAATAGTGAATTTTTTATTTGTATACAATTTTTTTTTATAACATATTTAAAAAAATTTAAAATCAACAGTTAATTTCGAGTATTGCATACAGATTAAGTGAAAAATCTTAAAATGATATTTAAACGTATATTTCTTATTTAAAATCGTGAAAAGATAAAAACAGACACATAAATATGTCTAGCCTAAACCGCTCGCAGGAATTCCCTTTCAATCCGGTACACTTTGAAGGCAGTACAATATTAAATAAACCTTAGCGAGTTACAAAGATGATACGTGAACGTATTCGTTAGAATTAGTGTTAACTAGGTGTTCATTGGCGTCAGTTTGTCCGCTTTAAGCCTGTCTACTTATCTCAACAATTTCAAAAGTCGCCCCGAGCGAACGTCAAACCATATTTTCAGTTCGAAAATAAACAAATCACTGGGCATCGCGAGTTGAGCGTATCGCTAAGATGAATGTTGATTACTAAAGTGTGCATGTATAAGTAATTGTAGGGTAAAGGACAGTGATGTAGCTCAGTTTTCGCACAGATACGTGTATACAGGATGTTTGAGACCGACTCTAGAGAATAAAGACAGGTGATAGTACTAATGACACCTTTGATGAAGGGATGGAATAGAATTCGATCCTGATAAAAAAATCATATTTTAAAACGTTTTATTAGCGTTATGTCACCATCATGTTAGTCCAGCTGTTTTTGTTATCATGCTTCATTGCTGGTTTTTTTTAGTAAAGTAATGTATTTTTTATGAAACTATCGTTTCATTTAGCTGTACTTACAAGATGGAGCGAAATAACGCTGATAAAAAGTTATAAAAATATGGATTTTTTATAAATTTGTAAGGATAATGTTAACATTGATTTTTTCTTTTCGGCGGTACTTCACTAATATACTTAAAGATGGCGATGATGTTAAAATATGACTTTATTATGCTCCATAAGTTCATTCTTAGTGAGTGTCTCATCCAAATAAGCCCAGCTGTTTTATATCTGAACTAAAAAGACATGTGTAGATACTACTTATAAAAAAATTCTTAATGTTTAATAAACAAAGCTACATTGCGTGTCCTGTACTATATTACTGCTTACTGTTATGTATCGGTTACAACGAGCTTTAGCTCAATATGCCAAAACATTTGTGTCGCTAAATATTGTATTTTCGTATCAGATAGACAAGCACGGGAGTGTTGACGGTGGGCGATATTTTAACCATATTACATGGCAAAGATTTCCTTTTTTTAAATTTTGAAATTCATATAAAAAACACAAACTTTGAAAACCCGTTAACACTATCAAATTTATAGCTTAAATTGACTAATTCATGCAATTATCATACTATCATATACAGGGTGTTTGAGGACTGCTCCCGAAAACGAAGACGGATGATAGTACTAAGGACAACTTCGATGAATGGACGGAAAATACTTTTGATCCTGACTAAAAAAAGACATATTTTAACTCTTTTTATAAGCATTATTTACGGTCCGTTTCGTAAGTACAGCTAAATGAAACGATAATTTCATAAAAAATACATTATTGAAAAAAAAGAACCAGCAATGAAGTATGATAACAAAAACAGCTGGAATAACGTGATGGAGCGAATTAACGCTAATAAAACGTTTTTAATATATGATTATTTTTAGTCAGGGTCGAATGAAATAAAAGCCTAAGTTTCTCTACATAAATTAAACTATATACTACCGAAAGTTCTATCAAAATAGGTCCATTCATTTTGGATATAACACGGAATATAAATCAACAGGGTAGCCGGAAAATTTTCTACATAATTGTACAAATTATTTTTTATCTTTAAGTTAAATTAAAAGATTATTTACGGCGCGCCTAACCCTACCTAATTTACATCGCAACTAAAATACTCTATGACGTCATAACTCTTCATGTCAGCATTGTCTGTTTGTTGGTCATAAAATAAACATGAATTATGATCTTGAATATTTAGTTTATGCCCGCCTAGATTTTGCTAAATCCCGAATACTTGAGCAACATAAATTTATAATCAGATAAGAATATTGCACTTAAATAAAAAGGTTTTATTAATTTTTTTTTAAATACGTATTACTCTGTGGTGTAGCTGATTTTGTTGTCATGGCCGAAAATAAAAACTAAATATATATTTGAATATTAAAACAGAACGGCCCGAGAGCGTGTCTGAAGATCATTATTATATATTTTTTTCATACGATAGGAATGCAAAGGAGCATACAGTTCACTTATTAAGCGATTTCTGTCACCCATGAATCCAAGATTAGTAGATCTAGAAGACGCGTTGCCAACTTAAGGCCTTATTTTATTTTTATTTCCAGTATTCGGAAATTCATACACTCAAATCGAACGCGCGTGACCTGGATGGAACTTATAAATTATTAGGAGTTCCTCCCACCACATTTAATGCTCGAAATGCTTGTTTTGGACACTCGTCCGGCCACAGGCTGCTCGTAAAGGCAGAACACAAATTACATATTTTAAATGCAAATGCGTCCCGACCGGGACTCGAACCCGGTGTACTGGTGTCGCGGTTGCTTTACACAACCACTAGGCTACAGAACCCTCAGGATTTTGTAGCATGACCGAGAAAAAAGGTTTTTCTAGCAACAAATGCATGGAAAAGAATGAAAATTATAAATAATGTAAAAGTCTTTATCCCGATCAGTAAATTCTTCAGACGGCTTGTCATGCAACTTGTGCAAGCCAAGATCATGCGTAAGACATCTTTTATTCGTTACCTTAATAAAACCGAACAAGATTGAGCAATAAAATGTAATTTATTCGATTGTAATATGAAAACAAAGTGGGTCTCGTTTTGTAATATATTTTTATCGCGGTTGCGGTGCCCGTCCTTTGGCCACAAGTTTGATTACGATTATTACTGTATTATGAATTACGGTTACAGTACTGTGCTATTCCGATCTTCATCTGTTTTTTGACAATTTCAACACAGTTACTTTGCGACATAAAACGCTGACAGTATTTCTAATGTCTACTTTTAAGTACAGAAAAAATATGTAATTTTTTTTAATCGTTCATCAGTTACAGTTTATACCGTTTTTGTACGTTTTATTGCCGTCTATTTATGTAATTACTGAGCTTATTTCGATGAAGCTTTCACTGGTAGTAGTTGCCTATAATCGTGTTTAACTTAAGTTACAAAATTTTAAAAATTAAAATACATAAATTATTTACAATTTAATGCTTGCTAATTAAAATTCTGTGTATAACATTCCGATAATTTTACTTCGAAATGAAAGTGTGAGTTTCCAGTGTGGACCGACCACAATACAGATAGTATCAGCCAAGCAATCAATTTGATTTTTCTTAAAAAGGCAGCTAACTATCACATCCTTCGATCCCTGGTAGCTTGGGTATATTTTATTTGAAAAGGATGCAGCCATTGTGGCCGGACACCCGCTGTGAGGCGCTGGTAAACACTTAAAATTACAACCAGCTAGACATTTTGCGGAGCTACCAATGTTACGCTGAATAAAACTAACATTCGTGGATTTTGATCTTTGTAAATGCAAAATAAATTTTTTATACATTTGTATGTACTTATTAAAATTTCTAATGATTAATTACTGAGCAAACGTAAGATTTTAATACACTTGCTAAGCTCTCAGTAGTGTCTAAAATATTAATAATATTCATTGATCTTTGTAAATGTATGAAAAATTGGTTGAGATTTTTGTAATAGAATTAGTAAATTTTCATGACTGAGAAGGCATGTCCTAAAAACGAGTATGTTTTTTAAGCTTGAAATATTACTACTGATATAGTAACTTATTATATAAAAAAATTGTCGAAAACAATTGAGTGATTTTTTAGTTTTACCATGGCAAACATACAAACAATAAAACCTTTCTTTTATTAAGTATTTGAGGAGAATGTTAACTTACTTCCAATATTTTATTTCTATATAAAATTTTGTGTGTATGTCTCGTTGCTGTATGAGACGAGTTAAGCTCATTTTGCTTAAAGTAAGTATAACGAGCATACAGTTCACTTATTTTAAGCGATTTCTATCGCCCATGGACACCTTCAAGATCAGTAAATTTAGACGCGTTGCTAAGCTTAAAGCCTTAATTTTAATTAGAGTATCCGGAAATTCATACACTGAAATCGAAACGCGTTACACTTCACGACTTTTCCATCTATGAACGGTGGTATGACCCGGACGGAACTTATAAATTATTAGGAGTTTCTATCACATTTAATAATCGAAATGTTTTTTAAACTCGTCCAGCCACAGGTAGTCTGTATCCAAAGCAGAACACAAATAATATATTTTTAAAATGTTTTTCTTCTGACTGGGACTCGAAGTCGGTGCTTTGGCGTCGCGGTTGCTTTATCCGACCACTAGGTTACAGAGCCTTTGAGTATAAACCATTAATCATTTTCAATAATAAATTTGTTTGTTACGGATATTTATTTAATCGTATGTAATATGTCAAAAAATTTAATATAAACGTGTTTAAATATTTATGAAATTAACAGTGATATATCGAAATTATTTTATGATCATTCGAAAAATGTCAAAATTCAGAATAAAGTGCTGTCGCAAATAATCCGTATCGCGTTTTTACACTTTTGATATTCGGATTCGAGCAATTTTGACGCAACTTATTAATTTAAGGCTACATGAAACCTTTTTGGAAAGGCACGCTTTGGTTATGGCCGAAAAACTATAAACTTTTATTTTATAATCCCGTTTTCGATTCAAACAATAATTTATGGCTGTTTTACGGATAATTTGTAATTAGCATTTATTGCACCAACAAATGACCAATAATGTTTATCGCTGATTTATAAATTTATTTGTTGAATTTTGAAAATCATTTGTGTCGATTGCAATTTCCTACTGTACAGAATGTTTGGGTCTGCTCCGGAAAACGAAGACAGGTGATAGTACTAATGACACTTTTGATGGAAGGACAGAATAAAATTCGATCAAGACTTAAAAAAATCACATTTATAAAACGTATTATTAGCGTTATTTCGCTCCATCACGTTAGTCCAGCTGTTTTTGTTATCATGCTTCATTGCTGGGTCTTTTTTTTAGCAAATTAATGTATTTTTTATGAAACTATTGTTACATTTAGATGTATTTACAAGATGGACCGTAAATAATGCTATTAAAAGGTATTAAAAATATGTCTATTTTAGTCAGCATCGATATTTTTCCGTCTCTTCATCAAAGGTGTCATTATTATTTGTATATAAGTTTTCCTATTTAAAGCTTAGGTTCTTTTCCATCTACAAAATTAAACTATCGTAAGTTCCTAAAATTACTTTTAACTTCGCTAAGGTCTATCTAAAATTTGATCAAAATTAGCTAGTCAATTTTGACTTATTACTAATTTATATACCTAAATAAAGTTTTATATCACTAGTTACTCATACTATAAATTTGATTTGCGAACTAAATGAAATTATTGGACTCGTAACATTTTCATTGTAATTTTCTGATCTCAGTTATCCTAATAACGAAATTGTCATATACGTATTATTATCTGTCAAGATTAGTAAATACTGATCAAAATAGACGAAAAAAATATTAAATATTTCTCAGGCTTCGGTACAACAGGCATTGAAGTGGAGTTCGTACCTCGCAGCGGATATAAATAAAAGACTGTCCCTGGATCGGCCCATAAGGATCGCTTTATTCCGCTTGGTTCTATCAATATTTTATTAGTTCCGATGTATAAATTAAATATATTGAAAATATTAATAAATTACATTTTTGGGGGGAAATATGTAAACAATTAAATATACATATTACCTTTGCTTTCTGAAATTAAGAATAATCGTTGTTTTCTCATATTTTGTAGTATTGAAACGATACATGGATTTCATAAAGTTAGATCAAGAATTGTCTCAGTAAACATTTTATTTAAAATATATTTTTTAGATGGACCGAAATAACGCTAGTAAAACGTTTTAAAAGTTTGATTTTTTTTTTAGTCAGGATCGAACTTTATTCCCTTCAGCAAAGGTGTTATTAGTACAATCACCTGTCTTGGTTTTCGGGAGCAGCCCCCAAACATCTTGTATATAGAATATTTATTTTACAAAATTCAATTTAGAAAAAGATACAGCAAGTGGTCTTATTGCTATTAAATCTAGAAAATAACTAAGAAATATTTGTCATAGTAATTTAATATTTTTTTTTTATTCGAACTAAGTGGAACGAAGCAAAATCGCACGATTAGGTGTAACCCCCCGCGCCTTGCGCCTCGAAATAAAAAGTGCTGTGTTGTCGCGCGCCAGAATTACGACGAGAACCTTTTGTGTGTTTTTTTTTAATTCCCTTTTATCATAACGCTACGAATACACTGTATCAAATGACAGTAAGAAAATTTTATAGTGCATCTATAAAAAATATATTAGTATTCAAATATGCTACAATGTTAGAAATTTGAAATGAAATTATATAATTAAACGTGCAGTGCTTAATTAAATTAAAAAAAAAACAAGTACTGTTTAATTTTTATAGGATTTTTCATAAGTTTTTTTGGTTAAATTAGCAGGTCAATTCTTCATTAATATTAATCTGATAATAATATTTAATAACATACAATAAGTCATTATGAACCGATTTATTGTTGCCAATAGACCGGATATCGTGTTGACAGATCGATTGAAACGCCAGGCTAAGCTCATCGATGTCACCATAACGCATGACGTGAATCTGGTGAAGGACGAGAAGGACGAGCTTAGCAAATACTTGGACTTGGCTCACGAGATAACCGCTTTGTGGGATGTGGATTCGAAGATCATTGTCCCTATAGTTGTTAGCGTGAACGGTCTTATAGCGAAGTCTTGATCAACATCTAAAAAGTCTCTCGCTAGATGGTCGGATCTAGGGACAGATGCAAAAGGCAGTACTTCCGGACATAGCACGTATTGTCAGAAGGTATTTATCTCTGCGGCCCTAACCATTGGCAGCTTAGGCCAAGCTTCACTGCTGGTCTTCCAGATTAGGTTTTTTATACTATTTTTACTTTTATATCTATTTTATAAAATACCTAATCGAGAAATTAAATATATGAGAGAAATTTAATAAGATATAAATATTTTGTTATAGCAATGGCACGATATGTCTAGTAAAGACAAAGAAAACACTCTCGCAGTGTACACTACACCTAAGTCCGTCGGCCTACCCTCATTTGCATACAAGCTACGATTTGTGTATTGTTAATTAGAGCAACTCGAACAGGTCCAAAGGGGACCGGTTTAGTTGCCATTATCATTTCTGTTATTTAAATACAACTATAGGCAGAGTACAGGGACAGAATGAGGTTAAAGCTTAAACATGTGATAGCGAGCAGTTTACAGTAAAAAGTTACAATTGTATTAATAAAACTGTTTTTATACAAAAGGATATTTCGACAAAAATATAGCGTTTTAAATTTTTCAGATGTCTAATGAAAATCATATCAAAATCATGGCTTTCATTTATGGACTACGATATCTAGAAATAGATTTCAAATTTATAACAACGCTGACAACTTTACAAAATTACAAACTGAAAATTATATTCTTAAACAATTCTATATAATACCGTAGTACTTCCTAGATACATTTTTATTTGTAATTTTCTAAAGATTCTATTTTTTTTCTCACTGTTTTACCGGTTAGAAGATTCAGGTAACTCCAAACAACGAAAAAAAAACAAATCTTTTTATATTATCTGTTATTTTAAATCGTTATAATTTTTTTTCTCTGATTACTCAATCAGTAAAAATTAGTTAAATCAATGAATCCATGTTAAATTCTTACTCAGAGGTAAGCCTTAATGTCTACAGTCTACATCAGTTTAAAAGTGAAACCTAATGCGCGCGCGTTGAAGTCTTTTACTTGCAACGTCTATAGACATTAACAGTTTAAGAGATTATTTAAAAAAAAAACCTTTATAGAATATTAGACGAACGTAAAAATTTGCTATTATTCTTTTCTGAGCGTTACGTTAACGTACGAAGTTTCAAATGAATTGATTGATCTATTAATTTAAACTCTTGCCAAAAAAACGTACCAAAGATAGCCATTTTCCGAGTATCTAATGTATATCTATACAAAAGTTGATCACAAACGATGTAGCAGTTTAATTGTAAAGATATATTAAACAAAGAGGAATTTTCGTTAGAATAATATTTGTATAAGCCACATAAAACCTTTCTCCTATAAAACAACGAGTACTCTACACAATTGAGAATTAACTTTGTATGCTAATCTTGTTCATTGATTTTATTGGATTGCAAACTGATTATCTGGTTGGAGATAAAAAGCTTATTTAACTTTTGTTTAATTAAATAATGAGGTACTTAGCTTAAATTTATCGGTGGTTTGGATTTGAAATTGCAATAAAGTAGTTAACTGTTTGTATGAATAGTCAGTATAAATAAATGGTTGTTTTTTACACAACGTATCGTAAACTTTGTTACAGCTTGTCAGATCATTATATTCTTTTGTTGAAGTAAATTCTATTTAGTTTATTTTTTTCCTAATTATATTTCGATTACGAGTATATAAAAGTATACTGTATTTTTCGTCTATTTTTAAAAAAAATATGTATTAATTTATATAAAATTATTTTAGTATTTAAGGTAGGACAAACTGACTAAATCACATTCACAATAGCTACATCAATAAAAATATATTTTCTGAGTAAATCAGGACTAAATTTAAATTTCTCAATACTTTACCATATCAACACAACATATATTTTGAATTTTAATTATTAAACTCAGACAAAGCACTCATTGAAGCATTCGTTAAGTAGATTATACCTTTTTCAATTTTTTTAATCCTATATGAATTTTAAACTAAACGTGATTGGTCACAGAAATGGCGCCCTCAACAAATATTTTCACCATAAAATCAAATTGTTACACCTGGCTTATATCTTATTCAAAAAACAACAATTACACTGTCAGTTTGTACGTCATTGAGTTTTATTTATAGGGAATGTTCGGGCGAAGGCAAGACACGGGTTTGATCGAAAGACGCGCGACAAGACGAGATAGTCTTGTACCTTGCGAGTGACTAGCCAGAGAGATGATAAACATTTTTATCACGTAATTTAATATAATTTTTTGGTACTCAGGCAAGTTTTAAAGATATGTTTGCTGGCATCAAATGTCATTTGTGAAAGAATAAGAATACTTAATACTTTGAGATAAGATTTATACCATGTATAGAACATGTTAATAGATGGAAAAGTCGTGAAGTGTAACGCGTTTCGATTTCAGTCTATGAATTTCTGAGTAAACGAAATAAAAATAAATAAGGCCTTAAGGTTGGCAACGCGTCTTCTAGATCTTGGAGGTGTCCATGGGCGACACAATTCGCTTAACATGTAACTGTATGCTGGTTTGCCTTCCTATCGCATAAAAAACGAAAAATGTATAATGACTTTAGTTCACTTTTTGATGAAATTCAATTGATAGAAGCTCTACTGATTTCTACTCCATTTTTTAGTCCCAGACCACATTTGTTCTAATTGCGTTGCTTATATTTTATATATAATCATTTCTGACTTCTCCAGCAGTTCTTTGGTTCGTTAGTATGTGACTTATTTTCGTTAAATACATAGTGTGAAAAAACATCGCCGACTCTTAAGCTACTCCTCGTTGTTCGGGGCTCGTAAATTCGTCGCAATACCTACCGCGCGGTGCCCGTGGATCAAGTCGACACATTTTATTGTCAAAACCCATCTATACAACTTGGCTCGATAAGTTTATTGTTATTTACATCGGCCGGGCCTGATAGCGCTTGTCTTACATTCTTATACTGTGTCTTTATATCTAAATTGCTTAATTGGAAAGTCTCGGACCAAAATTGATATGAATATATTAGGCTAAGAGATAGTATCTACATTACTTTATCAGTTCGCTGTCATCAGTTTTTGGATTTTTTAAAATAATGTCTAACCGAGCGTGTCATGAGTCGTTTAGGTAATCTTTTTAATTTCATCGCGGTCTCAAAATACTGTATGATAAACATTTTTAAAGTGTTCTTTACTTGAAAATATACGTTCTTAATTTTCTTTTACAATCTTTATCAGTTGTCACGATATTTTCTGTTATCTATTTGAGAAATTCTTGCACCTACTAGCAAACATTATTTGATTAATGTATTCGTTTTAAAAATCTAGTTTCTATGCATTTTTCACTGACTTATCTGTACAGACTGAAATATACAATAACTAGTTGTTGCCAGCGGTTTCGTTCGCTTTCAATTTGATTTTTACACTTTGGGTTTCATTATCGGGCTTTTAGTAAGGATCTCTAATTTTTTGACCATATAATAAAGCCTATAGTCTCCTTGATGTACTATGCAACATTGAAAGAATTTTTAAAATTGAACCAGTGGTTCCTGATTTTAGCGCGTTCAAACAAACTCTTCAGCTTTATAATTAAATAGTACACTACATGCAAATGTTTAGCTCATATAAATTGTAAACATTACTGAGTCTAAACTCAATTAATTCCATATCGCGTACAATTCAAAGACAATTATGCGTCTCATAATAGAACGCATAATCGATTTAAGTCGAGACCGTTATTTGCATTTGAGTGATTATATTAAATGAGTAATTTCCTATCTGTTATAAGCGCGTGCGACGTTTCCCTCTACGCAATTTATCGCCTCTATAAAATATCAATCGATTACCAGCTACAGAATATGGGGCTGGACGCGGTTATAACGAGTGCGATTCTTGCACTTAACCGGCCGCATTCTTTATTTCGTTTTGTTGTGAAACACTGTGACCTGTATGGGTGCTCTTTGTTTAGAACAAGTCTCTTAGAAATCGTGTTATGTCCGATTCTTATCAACTGTTAGGGACAGTGGTTTATGAAATGGAACAGCTCTGATGGTTCCGAATTTCGATCGGGACGAGACAGATTTTATAACAACAATAAAATTGTTGTTAGTAACGTACGAGACAACGAAATACAGCTAAATTGTCTCGATGAACTTTTGAACGATGAAATCTCATCAATATCTGACCATCTGTTTTGCAGCTCCGTCGCTACAGATACTTCTACCAGCTGGTTTTTTTCGTTGAATATGTACAAAAATGTGTTTCATATACAAGGTTTTATTTATTGTCATTCATATTAAAGTGCATTTTCTAAAAATTTATTATATTTTCGAATGCATTTTAAGTAAATACTACATTGAGTCAAGGTAATAAATAGTGTTTTGTACATTAGTGATACAAGAGTGTTTCTCGAAGCTGTTATAAACCTTTTTAAATTTTCACAAGAAAATGGAAACATCGCATCGGACCTTCTTAAAAAACCAGACCGACATAAAGTATTCAAAAATGACTTCTTTATCAAGCGTTCGAACAATTCTTGTTTCCGTTCAAATGTCACAGTATAATAAAACCAATGATCCCATTGTATTGGACTTAATAACATCGCTTACATTGAATCGTTCTTTGGGATATTTTCATTTGTCTTGCTAGCTTTTTCTCGCGGCTGTTCTCGTATTAATTTTTATTTCGTTCGGTTTCGTGATTGATAAAAAAATCGTTAACATCAAGACTTTATATCGGGTGTTATGAGACCGATCCCAAAAACACTTTAGATGATGGTACGGAAAAAATCCGTATTTTTGACACGTTTTGTTAGCGTTAATTCGCTCTATCATGTTAGTCCAGTTGTTTTTGTTATCGCGCTCCATTTCTGGTTCTTTTTTAGTAAAGTAATGTATTTTTTATGAAACTATCGTTTCATTTAGCTGTACTTACAAGATGGAGCGT
>JAOSYY010000015.1:12110105-12121808 GCA_025727935.1 Hebomoia glaucippe
TTATGATCAGTCATGATTTCATCTACCAGGAAAAATTTATCATAATAAAGCCAGCCGTTTCGTAAATCAGCTAGAACATTATAAAAAGTTTCATATTTATTGAGAAAAACTGTTGTTCTGATAATATAGACTGGCACTTATGTGTCTAGTTTGAACTGGCGATGCGCGATTTTTACTAAAATTTATAGAATTATTTAAGTATAGTAGATAAATTCGGATAACAATAGTCGTATTCTATGATTAATTACTAACATAACTCGGAATTCTAGAGACATACATTAAAAACTTAACCACAAAGTCAAATTCAAGTATAAAAAGAAAAATTATACGTTTGGTCCAGGTCACGTAACACCGTTCATAGATGGAAAAATCGTGAAGTCTAACGATTTGACTTATGAAATAAAAAATGATGACACCGAAAACATATAATACAAATGATTTAATATGGATTACGTTATAAAATTTATTGTGCGTCTCATAAAAATCCTGGTTATGGATCTGCCCATGGGCGACAGGAACAAACACCAGCTCTCATGTTTCAGCTAAATCTAAGTTTTATGTTTCAAATTTATAGACAGACTGCATTTACAGACGGAAGTATAAGCATTTTTTGGCATTGGTTACCCATAAATCCGAAGTGACGATATCCACGAACGTGATCCAATGGAGGGTGGATCCAGACTCCTTGATCCCGAGTAAGTATCGGTTACAAAGGACTCCCAGCCCACTTGGACCTTATCACCCCTCGCCCTTGTAACTCGTCTTTTTAATACTATTCAGACCTTTAGTACCTACCTGTTATCAACTTCGAGATTTTCCTGTATTCAATGGTTCAAAATTAAATTTAAATATTGTTATACTGATGAAAAATCGAACAGCAACATTATGCATTTTTTTTTAAATTAATAGTTAAATACGTTTGTTAGTATGTATGTATCTAGGAGTCTCCGGAATAAATTAATCTTAGTTTTCAATCAGTTCTCTGATAGATGACACTAGCGGTGGGCTGTAATTACTTACTTTTTTAAATACATTATTTTTAACGTTGAAAAATTCATTTATTTAATATTTGCCAGTAAATATGTATAATATATTACGCTATTTAAATCTAACCAATGAAAGTCTCGTTTAAATCGGACCATCAGTTTAAGAGATCCACTGTATAAACAGATTAGAAAATATTTATATTTGCAACCATTTATACCTTCACATATATTTACGAATATGCTGTAATTTTAATAGTACAAATAGACGTTTTTGTTTTATCTATACAGGGTGTTCGGTTACTGCTCCCAAAAACGAAGACAGGTGATAGTACTAATGACACCTTTGATGAAGGGATATAATAAAATACGATTTTGACTAAAAAAACATATTTTAAATACGTTTTATTAGCGCTATTTCGCTCCGTCATGTTAGTCCAGCTGTTTTTGTTATCATGCTTCATTGCTGGTTCTTTTTTTAAGTAAAGTAATGTATTTTTAATGAAACTATCGTTTTATTTAGCTGTACTTAGAAGATGGAGCGTAAACAATGCTAATAAAAAGTATTAAAAATTAGTCACGATCGATTTTTTTCACTCGTCTTACTTTTCGGGAGCAGTCCCCAAACATTCTGTATACATATTGTAAAACTTTGTAAGTGGATGAATTTAAAACGGAGGCATTTTTACCTCCGGGCTGGAGCCTTCGTATTCACGCTTTTCATAAGCTGAAAAGGTTTGTGTATTGTAAAAGAGAATTTCAAAGAATAATAAAAGAAATAGTGAATTTCTTAAACATTTTCTTGATTAAAAATCTTGTTCGTAGCTTATATAAATGCCTAGTTACACTGTGTAAGCAGTACGACCTGCGCACTTGAAAGTACTTACATATTAATAATAGAACCATAATTAAAACAAATCGTATGTTTGCTTGGCTAATTTTTAATAATTCTGCGCGTGTTTGTATTTAGACTCCTAAAAAGCTAGACCGTTTATTTTTAAGTCGATTCGAGAAGTTTGAAATTATACCAATCACCCTGTATTTAAGAATACCAAGACATATATATTTTAGATATCAAGCAAACATTTTAAAGTTTATTAAATAAATTGCACGCTTGAAACTGAAAATGCTGACAAAAGATACTTTACGATTATCACACCAAACGTGAAATGGCAGAATATTTAGTTCATACAAAAATACTAAGGCTTCAAAAATGGTAGGTGGCGAGGTAAATAAACCTAACAAATATCCAGTCTTTAATACAATCGATCGACTCGTTTTAACAGACCTCAAGCACCGAGTCAATAGTTTTTTATGTATAAAACTAGTGGTGCCCTGCGGGGTTGCTCTCGTCACAATATACCGGGTGTTTGGGGACTGCTCCCGAAAACGAAGGTGATAATACTAATGCCTTTGATGAAGGGACGAAAAAATCGATCCTGACTTAAAAAACACATATTTTAATACATTGTATTAGCATTATTTACGCTCCATCTTGTATGTACAGCTAAATGAAACGATAATTTCATAAAAATACGTTAATTTACTAAAAAAAGAAACCAGCAATGAAGCATGATAACAAAAACAGCTGGACTAACATGACGGAGCGAAACAACGCTAATGAAACGTTTTAAGAATGTGATTTTTTTTAGTCAGCATCGAATCAAAAGTTGTCTTCGCTTTCGGGAGCAGTCCCCAAACACCCTGTATTTATAAATTATAACTATGTATCATTCTTATGCGCGTTCCATAAATTTGTATTAAAATCCGCTGAATTTTCACATCGATTCAATACAAAATATTCATAAATCACCTCTTCAGTACATAACATTGATATGTTTCTGTACTAACGTACCGAAGGGTTCATTTCATACAAATACACTTTTCGTCAAAGGCATTACATCAATTTCAAACGTCTTACGAATAGGCTTTTGAAATCAGATCCTTACACATACCGCAACCGGAAGACAATTTCTGAATACCAGTCTTTACATCCGGTTAGATCCTATTCTGTTTGTTACAAGATACACGTTATATCCTGTTGAATAGGCTTTGATAATTATAATTATCTCTAACTAGATACATCTGACACAAAATACGATATTAATCATGTCAGCTTTCACAAAAAATCGCATCAATATCGGCCCATTCGTTTAGCAGTTAAGACGCCACAGACAGTCAAATTCTGATGAAACTGTTGCTATCATTGAGGATTTTCTATGCTAAATAAGTAATTTTTATTAACATCTTGTATGTAACAAACATACATTGATATTATTTATATAACAAAACATTTGTATATGAAAAATATTTCTAAAACGTTTTCTTTCTACCCACGTCTTATTTTTTTAATTAATATACTAGCTGACCCCAATCGTTGTGTTGCTATATTTGATAAGATTTATTTAAAAAAAAAAATAAAAAGAAAAAATCTCGTCCAAAAAAAATAGGGGGTAACTACCCTTAACATTTAAGGGGATGAAAAATAGATAGTACTCGATTCTCAGACCTACTGAACATGTAAAATATCATAAGAATCGGTCGAGCGGTTTCAGAGGAGTATGGTAACGAACATGGTGACACGAGAATTTTTAATATATATAAAAATTACAACACAGTTTTTTCGTTTTCTGTCGTTAGTTTTTTTATTTTTACTTTTTATTTAGTTTCCTTTTGAAAATACGAACACTAATTGAAATTATTCTCATATTTCTAGCATTCTTTCTATTACCATATACCAACGTCTGGTGAAATTTTCGAATGTTAAATGGAAAACATAAAACATGCAAATTTTGTCTGAATTGCGAACTACTTTTCATAGAAGTTAAGGTTGTGACATACTGAGCACTTCAAATTCAATGTACGAATTTACGAATGCCCGAAACGAAAATAGCTGATCGTCCACATTAAACTATCCATATAATAAACAACACGACCCGGCGCCTCTGTACATTTAATCTAATAAATAAAATTCTCGTGTCAAAGTCTTCGTTGCCATACTCCTCCGAATCGGCTCGACCGAATCTTATAAAATTTTACATGCATCTTCAGTAGGTCTGAGAATACTACTATCGATTTTTCATCCCCCTAAATGTCCAAGTCTAATGTTTTTTTAACAAAATATTTTGTTTTCATTCTTTTATGATAGCATATAAAAATACATACGACCCCAAATTTTCACTCCTGTACAATAAACCTCCATAAATTTATGGGACAAAACGACGTTCGCTAGGTCAGCTTGTAATTTTATAAAAAAAATTGAGTGCCTTAAAAATACTTTCTTTAATTTTCCAAATATTATAACCAGTTATGTCGTATGGTGTAAATCAATGAGTTTAGATCTAATCAGTCAATGCGATATCAAAAATTCTTTTCGCTAACCCTAAATAACTAAAATACCTACCAAATAATAATCCGTTGAACAATTCTCGCGTCGATGGCAAACATTTGAGCCCATTTGCAAACATATTGGTCCGGGGGAATATTTCACCCTTCCGACTTTTAAATGAATTACGGAACACGGCATTCCCGAATAAAATCAATTTGTGGATATCTCCCCGGCTACGAATGTTTCTCCGCACGCAAAAACTTAGTTATACAAAATCAATATTTATCAAAAGAAATCGTGCTTTTTCACGTCAAATCTTAGAAATTCCATATACCGCGTTTTCCTTCTCCCATCGTTGTTTTCATTCTTGTAAATTTTAAATACGGTTGTAATAATGCACTAATACTTTGCAAAATAATATCACATTCGATGCTCACAAGAAAATTTAAAATAATAGCCGGGAACCAAAACTGTTTAAGGCGATTTGATTATGTACATATGAATGTTTGAAACTATGGATAAATGTATATTTTTATTATTTTAATAAAAAACACACTCGGATCCGAGTGGAAGGGGCCGCTAATATAGCCCCGCCTCACTCGGATCCGAGTGGTCGGCACGTAATGTGATATTGAAGTCTTTTTTCCATAAATTAAATACCTCCTTTAAATACACACATTAGTGACATCCAGTCAATAAAATTGAAAAAGTATTTGCACTTTTAATGTTCAAACACGGTTGCTTCGAACGATAGTAAAGATATTGCGCAATATTACACGGAGTAAGAAAAAAAAAATTGCGCAATAAAAGTTAGGATCGGTCAGTAATATTAATTAATGCGCCGTGTGTCATTATCGTTTTTGAGGGCTCTGTAGCTTAGCGGTTGTGTAAAGCAACAGCGACGCCAGAGCACCGGGTTCTAGTCCCGGTCGGAACGCAGTTGCATTTTAAAAATATGTAATTTGTGTTCTGACTTGTACGGGCTGCCTGTGGCCGGACGAGTGTCAAAACAGGTATTTCGAGTATTAAATGTGGTTGAAGGAACTCCTAATAATTTATTTCTGTCCGGGTCACGTACCACTGTTCATAGATGGAAAAGT
Source organism: Hebomoia glaucippe (assembly GCA_025727935.1). Lineage (NCBI taxonomy): Eukaryota > Metazoa > Arthropoda > Insecta > Lepidoptera > Pieridae > Hebomoia > Hebomoia glaucippe. The sequence continues at coordinate 12,115,517 of JAOSYY010000015.1, forward strand.
TGTGAAGTGTAACGCGTTTCGATTTCACTCTAAGAATTTCCGAATACTCAAAATAAGGCCTTAAGGTTGGCAACGCGTCATCTAGATCTACTGATCTTGGAGGTGCCCATGGGCGACATACATCGCTTGATATAAGTGAACTGTATACACATTTGCCTTCCTGTCGCATAAAAAAATCACCTCTACTCGTTCAAAGTTATTGTGCAATGCAATAATATATTGCACAATCATTTTGAACGGATAAAACTCAAACTCAAGATTCAAATACAGATTACGTTTTAAATCACTAAAATAAAGGCATAAGGCATTAGTTACTTCACATTTTTCTTCAAAACATTTAGCAAACTTTGAATTATATCGACAAGGCGGCAAATAACCATTTAATACTTCGAAATCGGCGCGATTTTTCCTAACTTTATTAATGGTAAGTATAACTCAGCAGCGTTTATTAAAAACAAATACGGGAGAAAAAAATCAATTACGGAACTGAGTATAAATTCTAGCATTTTCCACGCGACTAGACATTTTCCATTCGTTTTAAAGGTTTAGCGTTTGACTCGTTACGGGGAAATGAGATCATAAATTCAGAAAGGCGGCTTGCGGTAAAAAGGTTAAATATTTTATTGTTTCCTGAAGCGCTCTATATAATTCTCTAGGCTTTTGTTTCATTTAATGATTCTTGCAAACATAACCCAAACGGAAGCTCGGATTTCGGGAAAATTGAAAATATAACCTTTCCATGTTTTCATTTCGCATTGAATATGTATTATGTCATGTACTAGTTTTATGGGCTTTGTTAATTCCGTATACCTTCTAGTTAGTCTCATTTCGGAGATTAACCGGAACAGACAGACAAAAATTGGTTAAGATAAAACAAAACGGGTGATAATACTAATGATACCTGTTATAAGGGGACTAAAAAGACATATTTTTAACACTTTTTATTAGCATTATTTACGCTCCATCTTGTAAGTACAGCAAAATGAAACGATAGTTTCGTAAAAAATACATTACTTTACTAAAAAAAGAACCAGCAATGAAGCATGATAACAAAAACAGCTGGACTAACATGATAGAACGAAATAACGCTTATAAAACGTTTTAAAAATATGATTTTTTTTGTCAGTGTCATTAGTACTATCACCTATCTTCGTTTTCGAAAGCAGTCCCCAAACAGTTAACAGTTCTTTTAACTCAACCAATCTTGGTCTATTTGTCTATTAATTTTCGTCTTCCGAAAACGAAGACAGCTGATACTAATGAGACCTTTGATAAAGGGACGGTATAAAATAAAAATCATTTTAAATAATAATCTGTATTCGCAAGTGTTTAATGTTTATTAAGAAGTTCCATGTACCAAAATACACATTTATGACTTACGAAAGCTCATGTTGTTTGTCTCTGGTAGAGTTAGCGACGAAATTGGATTAAGTGGAAGCAAATGGAATTAAGTTTTGCACGGAAACCGAGATGCAATTATTATGCCGACTGAATGTATGCAGTTACTTGGAACTGTGCGCGAAATAAATATTGTGTTAATAAGAATAGAGTATGAGTTTGTACTTTGCGATACATTGCGTAGGTGGAAATTTCGCGATGTGCGCACGTTCTTTCAGTCTATGAATTTCTGAATGCTCGTAATAAAATAAGGCTGGCAGCAGAACGTCACTAAGCACTTAAGGTTGGGAATGCGACGTCTAGAACGTTTTTTTTGACGGACGTTCGCGTTTTAAGCCTAGTGTCTATTAAAAGTAACCGGACGTTAACGTCTAGAACTGATCTTGGAGGTGTCCATGGGCGACTGGAATCGCTTAGTATAGGTGAACTGTACGCTCGTTTGCCTTGCTATCGTAGAAAAAAATGAAGTTTATAAAAAAGATTTAATTCGAGTCTTTGTAGAAATATTATACGTAAAGTATTTAGTGTTCTGTAAAATTACGCCTTAAGAAAATATGTTTTGCAATCATATTTCTATGTTTTTTTTTTATTGTAATCCGAAATTTATCGCACCATTAAACCACAGACAGTAGTAGTTAATTTAAAAAAATCCTCATATTTTGCCTCAATATATAAGTATATTTAAAAAAACCTTATAAAACAAAATTTAGGAAAAACATTGAGGTGAATTATTCTGCATGGGCGCCGCAGTAACCTTAATTCTTGAGTCAACAGGAAGGCTTCTAAACAAAACTGCAGCCTTCGCGAATGTTGCGGTTAGCTCGTGATTAGGTTACACAAACTTGCCAACTCTCCCAATTTTCCTGATAAATTTCTAGAAACATCACACGGCCAATTATAATTAGACACATGAATAATAATTTTCAAATTATTTAAATGAAATGTAACAAAATATAAACTACTTATGTATTAAATATATTTCATAAATAAACATGAATGTTTTTATGTATTTTTGAGTTGTGCTGCGTACAGTTTAAGTATTTGTGGGCCCTAATAAACTTCAGAGAATCAGTTAACTCGCGCAAAGAACGTCGAAGACAACATCCTACTACGAGTACTATGTAAATTATAACTAATAAAAAAGTAATAATAACTTTTTTACAACAGATATGAATTTAATAAATAGCGCTTAAATTTACTCTATGGAACTTCAATATGACAGCTTCGAAAAGGCGCCAGCCTTTGTCGACAAGCGAATTAAAAAAAATATGGCATTCCCGCGTAATTAAACGTCAACCGGCCATTAATGGCGCCTAACAAAAATGCGATCTGTGAAAGTGACGCGCGCCTCGGACGTGCTGCCAATTACAATTTGTTACATATTAAAGCATTTTGTTGAATATATTGCTCTTGCAAAAGAAATATAATATACATACATTAGTTTAAACATTAAAAATAATTGGTATGGAGCAAGGAGGTTTTAACTAATGCCAATTATACATTTTAATATAAATTTCTCTTATTAGTGTGCAACCAAGATTGCAACGGTAACTCGTATTTCGATATGACCCATTGAGTATTGCCTCCATTATGACTTAATCGTATCATTCCATAATTTATGAGCAAGCTAATAGTCGTAACACGTCGCGCTGTAATTGACAATCAATGCATCATTGTTTACAATATATATCTACAGACAAACAATTCTATTCAATTCTACATATCTGTATAATAGTACTTGACTAAAACACATAATATACGCTTGAGAATTGTTTAAATTTCAAAACAAGACACAGCTTGACACATCTCAAAAGTAGGTTTCGGAAAGCACTCCCACTAATTGTCAGAGCAGAAAATAAATCAAAAAATTCGCGTCTGTGGTGAAATGCGACAAACAATAGCATCGCTGAGACCTAATTACTGGCAGCGAAAGATTTCACGAGTCATGAATATTAAAATCTGCGTTAGGCATTTTGTAAGCTGATCACCGTTGGGAACCGCGTCACGTACCCGATGAACAATGACGGCTCCTAATCGGTCCTCGTTACACAACCGGTGATCTTCGCTTAGGGGGCCAATGTCACAGACCACTCGGCCAGAATATCGATCGCCACGACATCCGGACTTTACGGAAACTTATTAAAATCACATGTTTTCATACCTATATAAACAGACTTGGCATTTGTAGAGGCATCATTCGGTAGCCAAGTGTCGACGTAACAACAATACAACAATGAAATCTTTCGCTTGTGTACTACTCCTTGCGGCTTTCGCAGCGGCTGAACCGCCTCGCTACAGAGAGGCTAGGTTCAGACCTGAAAGACAGGAAGTAGAGGGAAGCGGGGGCGAAGCGCCGTACCCAGCTGCAGGCTGGAGGCCAGCAAAGGAGTTTAACTTACCCGCACGTCAGCAACCCCCCGCGGCTACATACGGAGTCCCAGCCGACAGCTACGGAGCTCCTTTCAACACTTACTCTCCACCTCAAGAATACGGTGTACCAGAGGAACCGAAAGAGAAAAAAGAAGAGGATACAGAAAACGTGGAGCAGAAAGAGAGCGAGAAGCTTGAAGAAGAGCCGAAGAAAGATTCTGAAGTTATAAGCAACCAGGGCGCCTACTATGTTCTGCTGCCGGGATCTCAGCTCCAGCGTGTACAGTTTCAGACGGAAAACGATGTCCGCAAAATGGCCTACACGGCGAAATTGCAATACAGGAGCGAAGACCGGGCCCCGATTTTCGTTTACACAGCGGTGCCCCAGTACCAGAGCGCAGCGTACGTACAGTTAATATGATTGGCCTGAATAGTGTATCGTTACAAATAGATGCTTCGTAGTCGATAGATTGGATTCCGAATAAGGCCATTCCCAGTGACGCTCACTCGACTTAAAGGAAAATTCATCAAAAGCGATAAAAAATATAAAATTGCTACTTTTTACTATGAAGTATCATCATTTGTATTAAAACTATTTATTTAAATTATTACAAAATAAACGAACTGCCTCCTGTACGTGATTTTTTAATCTATCCAACACGTTTAATGATTATATAATAGATTTATACTATAAAATAACGAATACTCGAAATAAAAGTAGAACACAGCTTTAAGGTTGGCAACGCGTCTTTTAGATCTACTGATCTCAGAGGTGCCGATGGGCGACAGAAATCGCTTTATAAGTGAACTGTATGCTCGTTTGCCTTCCTGTCGTAAAAAAAAGGATTTCGATCGATAATTCGTCTCTCAGACTGAAATAAAAACTGTTTTACTACACTATGCGATATTTTCGTCTCCAAACGATAGTTCAACGCACTTAAATTTTCTAAAAACGCATTTAAATAACAATAGATCTCAGTCAATGGCTTCGAAATTTTGTTTTACATAAGAATTTTAAATTATGTAATCTGGAACAAGTGTTCATTAGAAAGTTTATTTTAAAACTAACGGTGGCTAACCATTTGACCCGAGGTGAATTCATGCATGATGGTGATAGAAGGTGGAATTTAAAGTCCAGCCAAAAAGACCGCTCCCGAATACGACGACAGATGATAGTACTAATGACACCTTTGATAATGGATCGGAAAAAATCGATCGTGATTAAAAATAAACATACTTTTAAAAGATTTTATTAGCGTTATTTATGCTCCAAAAATACATTACTTAAAAAAAAGAACCAGCAATGAAGCATGATAACAAAAACAGCTGGATGATAGAGCGAAATAACGCAACTAAAACCTTTCAAACATGATTTTTTAGTTAGGAACGACTTTTTCCGTACCATCATCGAAGGTGTCATGAGTGCCATCATCTGTCTTCGTTTTCAGGAGCATTCACCAAACTGTATGATGACGATAAAATAAAAATGAAAGTCCACCCAAAATTGTTACAAGCTCAACGAAACCAGACAGACGAACAAATTACAAATTGTGTCTATCATAACATACTTTCAGTTTTACAGACATTTTAAGTTTTGTCAATACGTACAGACATGGGGCCGAAACTTTGCGTATTTTAAACTGCGTCTCCAGTAATCGAATTATAATTAACAGCTTACAGTTAATAGTACAAAGACCTTTGAATCCAATATACAGTTTACAAGAAAGTGTAGAAAGCGCTGTAAAAATCGTCTCCGTCTGCGAGATACCATACAAACGCATTAAATTAATCCCCGATCGTTCGCTTTGTGCTGAATAGGCAAACTTATTAACTGCAAGTAATGTAACTAACAAAAAATCAGAGTAGCAGTCACACGCGGTTATTTTGCCTAAAAAATTGTTTTTAATGTCATAATTCGACAACTGTCAAAACTAAACGATGGATTTGTATGGTTTATACAATTTTATGCGGAACCCTATTTAGTTTTCTAAACTATTATGCGAAAATTTTTGCTATTTCCAGTGATGTTCCATCGATTTGTTTACATTTGATATTACGAATATGAAACACTTGTTTATACGTTTAGATTATTAAAACAAAGATTAATTGTTATTAAAGGAAATTTTATTGGGTTAGTATTTCGAAATTTTAGTGTTTTAGCTAGTTTATTGCGAAAAATATCAGTTTTAAAACAATTGTCTATTTGTATTTTGGCTACAATATGTTACGCTCAAAGGATGATCGTACAATAAAAATCAAATATTGATATTTTTTGAAAAATATTACATAACTAACTAAATCCCGCAGCCTCGTTCGCAAAAATATAACTACACATATAATAAATCAGTAGAAACTGTATACATTTCATGAAAGTATCCAAAAAAAGTAGTGAGATTAGAACTGCAATAGACCGCAAGTGTTCTTCAATTTTATTGTCCTTACTGTTCGGGGACTGTTCCCGAAAACGAAGACAGGTGATAGTACTAATGACACCTTTGATGAAGGGACGGAATAAAATTCGATC
>JAOSYY010000015.1:12121908-12133208 GCA_025727935.1 Hebomoia glaucippe
AACTATCGTTTCATTTAGCTGTACTTACAAGATGGAGCGTAAATAATGCTAATAAAAAGTGTTAAAAATGTGTTTTTTAAGGCAATATCACAGGATAAGTTGAGGTCAACGTAATACTTTTAGTAGTTCATAATTTAATTAGTTTAAACATAATGTTATCACGATTAAAAATCTTGCACGTAACATTCTGTAAATCCACTTGCAAAAACATAAAAAACCTTCTGTAACATCATCAAAAACGTATCCCGAAATCCAATTGTACTAATTCAGCGCGAGACTCAACAGGGTGCCACTTTATACCAAAAATATTGTGGAAAAACTTTTTATTTACATCATATTTTCCCTTCAAGCCCGGCAAAGTGCCATTCTTAGGGGAATTGAATTTCTTTTGTGGGGAGCGCCGGGACATTTCATTTGTTTTATAGACATTTACCCCGGGAGTGGGGAGTGGAGAGAAAATTGGAAATAGTTTTCTTGTAAGTCGTTTCAGACGCGTCCAGAAGTTTTGCATAAACTTCGGAGGGCGATGTAACTTCTTCAAAATATAATATATATATATTTTTGATATCTAACCGCCCTGAGGGAATCATATTAATTTAAATAAATTTTCTTTTCTCGTATACCTATAGTATATCTTAATAAACTCTGTATGAAACTAATCGATGTAAATGATGTTTAAAATTTTATTTTAAATTGATAGCTACGACCAGTTCGTTGGCAAAAGAAAATGGATTCTTATAATTTTCCAGGAAGATTTTTTTTATGCGATAGGAAGGCAAATGAACGTACAGTTAAATAATATTAATCGATTTCTCTCGCCCATGGGTACCTCCAAGGTCAGTAAATTTAGAAGACGCATTGCCAACCTTAAGGCCTTATTTATTTTTATTTCGAGTAATCGGAAATTCATAGACTGAAATCGTAAGCGCGTAACACTTCACGACTTTTCCATCTATGAACGGTGGTACGTGACCCGGAAGGAACTTATAAATTATTAGGAGTTCCTCCCACCACTTTTAATACTCGAAATGCCTGTGATTTTGACATTCGTCTGGCCACAGACAGCCCGTAAAGGCAGAACACAAATTACATATTGCAAATGTAACTGCGTTCCGACCGGGACTCGAACCCGGTGCTCTGTCGCGGTTGCTTTACACAACCACTAGGCTACAGAGCCCTCAGATTTATGGTTTAGCTTTATGTTATTTTCTTTTGATAAACATTCTCAAGGCTGAAGGAATGATATAGAATTGGCTAAATCCAGCGGTTCTCGAGATCTGAGCTTAGAAACAGATTCCGCGTTTATTTTTTATTCATATACATATGTTACACTAGCTGACCCAACAAACGTCGTTTTGCCACATACATATATTGCGATTAAAAAGTAGGGGTTGATTGAAGAGGGGTGAAACTTTGGGGTTGTTTGTATTTTTATATGCTGTATCATAACAAATAAAAAGAAAAATTGTGTTCAAAAAATAAAACAAAAACTAGGGGTGAACCATCCTTAACATTTTGGGGATAAAAAATAGATGTTATCCGATTCTCAGATCTACTGAATATGCTTATAAAATTTCACGAAAATCGGTCGAGCCGTTTCGGAGGAGTAGAATTACAAACATCGTGACACGAGAATTGTATATATTAGATTATACGTTTGAACACAAACAAGGTAAAAGAAAATTATTATCTGTCGATCTGTTTGTCTGTATACACAAGACACTGAAACATATTTGATGGATTTTAAAGAATTAAGTCTACATTTTAAGTAGTCTTTATAGAAAATGGAATCACGAATTACAAAGTAACTTTAATTAGTTTCGTACCAAAAATGTTTTTTGTTAAGACTTCTTAAGACAATTTAAATCGGGACATAGATTTATTTTATTTAATTACAAAGCTGGGTGAGGCGTATCGTAGTGTGCTTAGAAGGAAGTGCTTCCTGTCTAAATAAGGCTGTTGGGCTCTTTACCAAAAGATTACCATTAACCAAAAGATCATAATTCATAGTATTGCATACAGGATGTTTGGGGACTGCTCCCGAAACCGAAGACAGGCGATAGTGCTAATGACACCTTTGATGAAGGGACGGAAAAAAATCGATCCTGACTACAAAAAGACATATTTTTAACACTTTTTATTAATATTATTTACTCTCCAGCTTGTAAGTACAACTACATGAAACGATAATTTCATAAAAAATACATTACGAAAAAAAAGAACTATCAATGAAGTATGATAACATAAACAGCTGGACTAACTTGATGGAGCGAAATAACGCTAATAAAACGTTTTTAAAATATGTTTTTTTAGTCAGGATCGAATTTTAGTCCTTCCCTTCATATCTTCGTTTTCGAATAAATATACAGGATATTTTTTTTACTAAATATTGAGACAATACAGAAAGTTTATCAAAACGATATGAAAAAAATATAATATACAAAAGTTGTTATTTCGACGGCTGTGTCCGCTGGGTATAACGGTATGAATTCCGTTGTCGGAAATATTATTTTGAATCGTAAACTGAAATTTACGTTGTATATAAATTCAATGATTGCTATGTCCTCTAGAAAAGGTCGGAAGTCTTTCCGAAAAGGTTTGCCTGATGTTTCGATTATAGTCCGACAATTTCAGAAAGCATATTAGAGACCTAAGAATGATTTACATACACTATTTTCATGATTTTCGATTTTAAGATATACAGGATGTTTGAGGTCTGCTCCCGAAAATGAAGACGGATGATAGTACCAATGACACCTTTGATGAAGGGGCGGGATAAAATTCGATCCTGACTAAAAAAAATATATTTTCAAAACGTTTTATTAGTGTTATTTCGCTCCATCTTGTTAGTCTAGCTGTTTTTGTTATCATGCTTCATTGCTGGTTCTTTTTTTTTTAGTAAAGTAATGTTTGTTTTATGAAACTGTCTATTTACCTGTACTTACAAGATGGAGCGTAAAAAATGTTAATAAACAGTGTTAAAAATATGTCTTTTTTTAGCCAAGATCGAGTTTCCGTACCTTCATCAAAGGTGTCATTAGTACTATCACCCGTCTTCGTTTTCGGGATCAGTCCCCAAACACCCTGTACTGTTACCTATAAATGACTAAAACGTACAGATTTAAAATAATAAACATTCTTTTGTAACGAATTCCATTATCTGTGAAAATATCGTCATAATCGAGGAGTGTTTAAAGAACTGTGAAAATAGAGGAAAATTTCAAGAAGAATCTATGAAATTATTTGCTCGCCAATTGTTATGATTTTTCACTATTTACGAAACCAAACGTCCATTAATTGCGTGAGCAATAAAACATAACTGTTTATGATCAATGACAAAGTGTCTATCTCGAAACCATCGTGAGATAACCGAAGTGTTAATTAATTATTATATGATAATATTATGTATTTTTATATAAAAGGTGAACACGAAAATAATCAGGCATCAGTGGCTTCTTCGGCTGTCAAAGGTAAGATACCATTGTTAATAGTTAATTTTATCTCATACATTTTTTTCTATACACGAGAAATGGAGGGAATTCACTAATAGCGTACCGCGGGTTCGTTCGCATATGTGGAATTATAAAAAATTAGTGCGTCTAACAAAAACTCGAGTCTTCTTTAACATCCGGTTAGTTTTAATAGCCATCTGGATAAAAACGTGAACGTCACTCCAAAAAAAAAATAGTGTCTTCTTCACAATCTCCGTAAACATAGGTTTTATAGAATATGTGAATTTTTTGATTTCCACATAAAACAGTATTCAAATAATTTAATAAAGCGAAAGACAAGACGATGCTTAAATTAATACCGCTGCGTAAGAACCCCAACTTAATTAAAAGGAATCAACTTGAAAAGTGTCAAAGGTTGGTAGGATTTCAATGATAAGGTTTGTTAAGACTCAAAAGACCTCAGAGACATGACTAATGACCTAATTAGGATACTACTTGACCCTCCTTAGAACGGAGTGTATTATTTTGATAACGATTGTAAGGTACAAAACTTACATATTATTTAATATACTTAATTACATATATAATGTTTTAAATTGCTTGTAAATACGCCAAAGTGAGTTTTTTGTTGTACATTCGAGCCTAAACCGCTGAACCGATAGTGATAAGTTTACAAATACACAGAATCGTATACTATACGCTTTTCTTAAATTTATAGTGAATTTGTAAAAATGTGTTTGATGATAAATTATTAAAATTTTCATAGGTATTTGACAAACTATTTCTAAAAGTGTTTGAAAGGGCTGGATTTGATGATTTTTTAATCATATTATGTTTCTGTATCTGAAAATGAGTTTATCATCGTGATTTTTTATAATCCAGTTTTCGTCAAAATTTTTTCCCCAATCAGTATTTCTAAAAATCCAACACTGTCTCCATTCTGACGCCCTTCGTCTTAATATATTTGTTACAGTTAGTTCAAATACACACCGAACATTGTGGGTGACCTCTACAAATGTTTGTTCAGTAAATACAAATACTCTAACAGAAACTACTTGTTTATTTGTAGGGTAACTCGTAAAAAACCTTTAGAACGCGGATGGAATTGAAAACCTGACGACATAATTATTTTGTTTAGACATTGTTTGAAATCACATTTAGCCACAAAACCTTTTAAGATGTTTTCCTTTTTTAAATAACCATCCAATCGATCATTTATAATTTTTGATTTGTTACAATGAAACACTTATAGACAGAGTTAATCAACTGACAGTCGTTTGTCTAACTAGAATTTAATTTAACGACTTGACCAATACGACTAATTGATTTACAGTTCTTAATTAATGTCTACTGTCAGAGTTGTGATTTAATATCTATAGTCCAAAAAATAATTAATATTTCTTCAAATGACTCTAAAAACTGTGATAACTTAATTAATATAAATTTTCCTGTTAGGTTTTAGAGAAAGTATCTCTTAATGTCCATAGTCCCTTTTATTTTACTAGAAATTTATTTCAACCCGTATTCAGCGGTTTAGACATGTCTAATAAACCAACGGACAGACAAATAATAAATCATTTATAATATTCTTATAATACAGTGACCAATGTTTAGTTTCTATTTCGAGTCTACGGAAATTTATAGACTTCAATTGAAATTTATGCATTTCTATGTACATTATCTAAGAGGCCAATTGAAGTGATAAATGGTTATGAGAAATCTAAAATTGAGTTCAGTCCATAGATAATTCAGAAACGGATTTGTCTTCAACCTATGAATTTCCAAAGTTTGAAACTAAGTTTATGTTGGATCCTGCAAATACCATTAATTGAGAACCACTCCCATTTGAAATAATAAACCAGATACGGTCAAAGCACTATCTGTTCATTCATTTCAATGATTGTAATATATTTACTAGCTTAAGAATTTCCAAATTAAATTTATCAATTATTTCAGATGAAAATCTTAATCGCGACTATCGCTGTATTCTTGTCAGTGGAAGCCTCTGACATACGATGGGGCCCCAACAAAGGCTACATGGTCGCCAACTTGGATAGACTTAAGCAAGATCAGGCAAGAGAAAGTTTCCAACGCCAACCTCCTTATCCCGAGTTAATTGACGTGATGCGTACTTATAACACGAATCCATTTAATTTCTGGTATCACCCGTACTCAACCAAGATGTACCGTACGGATCCGATCAGACATTATTGGCCACCGACCAAATCAGACGACTACCCTTCTAGGCCGTACCGACCAGAGGCGCCTGAAGCGTACTCAAACGAACCGAAATCACTCGCAAACATACCTTACGAAGAGGCTCCAGTGCCGCGGGATTATTATTCAAGACGACCCGCCCATCTGTACCCCACCAAAACGTACCACCCATACCCAATCAAGACGTACCATCCGTACCCAATCAAGACGTACCATCCGTACCCAATCAAAACATACCATCCCTACCCAATTAGGACTTACCACCCAGCTCAAACATATAAAAATTCAGCACCTATAAAAAGCTACCATCCATATCCGATCAGAACTTACCATCCGTACCCAATTAAAACTTACCACCCTTACCCAACACCAACTTACCACCCTTACCCAACACAAACGTACCACCCATATCCGCTTAAAACGTACCACTCAGCCCCCATAAAAAGCAATCGCCCCTACCCATCTGAAACTTATCACTCTTACCCAATCAAATCATACCATCCATATCCAATCAAGACGTACCCTCATCCAATGGAAACGTGCGATTACCCAACGAGGTCATACCCATACTCAACTGTACCCTACCATTCACACCCTGTCAAAAGACAACAGACAAACGAACGTACTTACTTAAGTAAACCGTATAATCCATTCTTAATTACATCTTATCCAGTCCAGTACCCATTGAAACCTCGATCGAGTAGCCGACCGCACCAGTTGAACGCAAATGCGCACAATTGGCACACAAACAAGCCATACAATCGGGTACCACTGCAATCTGACCGTTCCTCCAAAATCCCAATCCACCCAGCTCCCGTCAAGTCCAACTATCCAACAAAAAAATCCAATCACGAATCCCCAATCAAGTCGGACCGTGTCGTTCCAATCGAAATGGAGCACGCGCTTGAACTCTTCAGTCCCGTTAAACCTGAATCAGAAAAACCGCGCATTCGTCTATACCGTCCTAAAGTAAATAAAGTTGATCATAGACAAGTGAAATCTAAACTGCCCCTACCCATGTTAGCTATGGAACCAAAGAAGCCTTCAGAAACGCCTCCAATCCCCAAAGACCTGAACGACCTGTTGATGCTTCTTGGCAACATAGATTTCTCTGAAATAATCCCAGATGAAACCAAATGAGCGTAAACCAACAAAACCTTTGTCATTCCCATCTTAAGTTCATCCATTGTCAACAAAATGGTTGGAGTTCTCCGAACAAGCTTGGATATTTGTTGACATTAAATAAAATTATTGTAAATGACATTTTGTTTTTATTATTAATTTAATTAAACTTAATGAGGTTTTATAAGTGTCATGTCGATCTGAAAATGAATATTTTGAAATCGGCTCATTTGTTCACGAGTTCCACTCTGTGAACACATGAAGCTGGTAACGCTTTCTGAGCTAGGTTTTAAAGATAATTTTAATTTTAAAGATTATTTACATAAAAACCTTGTAAGTATAATTCGAATAATCGAAATAAAAATAAGTCCTTAAGGTTGGCATCACGTCTTCTAGATTTACTGATCTTGGAGGTGTCCATGGCAGAAATCGCTAAATATAAGTGAACTGTACGCTCGTTTGCCTTCCTATCGCATAAAAAAAATGTGTAGAATTTTGCAGAGTTACATTTTTCGTTGTAAAATTGTACAGTAAATTGTGTTTGGAATCCGGTATACTAAGTCAATTTTATATAAATATGGAGACTCTTGTTTAAATATAAGTTTTAAATCATTAAGATCCCCATTTGCTTAAAAATAATCTAAAAAAAATTGTTTCTTAGCGTGGTATACTTAAGGCTTGAAGGTACAAATGAGACCGGAAAAGGCTTGCGACTTCCTGCAGTTCGCAACCGCTGGATGTTAAAATGCATACTGCATTCACATTTTTTATGTTTTTGAGGAAAATCATTAAGAATTATATTTTGCAGTTGTGATAAATTTATTGTAAACTAAAGTCCATCCGGGTCCCATACCACAACATAACATAGAGATAAAGCCTTCAAAAAAAATTAAATAAATTCATAATTTGAACTTCGAGAGTAATGAAAAATTTAATTAAAGTAATTTAAATTAAATGGGCATTGATTGTTTTTAAATGTCAGAAGAGATTAAAACGATATTACGCGTAGATTATAACATTTTAATTAAATATTTTTATATAAAATAATATTGTTAATGTAATGTTTTGTATTCAGCCGTCTGACCGTATCGGTTGAGGTTAGAACCAGATTTTTTTTTTTCAATATGGTAAGTTTCGTTAAAGAGACTGTGAAAGAAATTCTTTTTTAAATTGCAGCTCCCGATGTCAGCCGCTCTGACTTTAGACAAGATAATAAAATAAAAATAACATAATTGCTCCTTAAGAAGCTATCTGTCAACTTCTAATCGTTTCAACCGTTTCGTAGATTAGCAGGACCAAACATATATACAGGGAAATCATTATATATAATACGTTTTTTTAGTCAGGATCGATTGCTTTTTACGTGCCTTCATCAAAGGTGTCATTGATACTATCGCCGTCTTCGGTAGTAGTCCTCAAACACCTGTATATATTCTGTTATAAACTCCGTATAAATAAGGCTTTTAGGTAATTTATAATTCCTTTATTTAAAATTATTTCAGATGAAGTTACACCTTCTTTGTTTTGTCGTATGCGCCATTTTACCGAAGATATACGGACTGCCAATAGAATCTCTAATGCAATGGGAAAGTCCTTACTCCTGGGGTGATCAGGGCTATCCGGGATATTCCATGGGCTACCCGTCCTGGTGGGTCCAGCCTTACTCAAGTTCCATGTTCAATCCATACGAATCGGAGAATTCCCCTGAAGAATGGAGCAGCGATTTTGAATATTCTTATTAAACATATTTATCAAACAAATGTTGTGTTTTGTCAGTCGTTTGAGTTACTATTAAAACCTACAGTATTTTCAGCATCTTCAATAGTTTGAACAACGAAAAGGGTCTGTAAGCAAAGCGCTTATACCTTAGATATAATTGTAATTTTCTTAGGATTTCTTTAAACAAGATCTAGCTTATGCTTCTCCGATAGTGTAGCTTTCTATCAGTGAAAAAAAATACAAAATCGGTCCAGTAGTTTTTGAGCACGGCGAAAATCAAAACAGCGTTTTCAAGAAAATTCGTAGTTGAAAAACATTTTATTCATATAAGGCTTAGCTGCAGCGTCTAGCCCAGTTTAATATTTTACTGTAATTCGAAGAAATAAGATCGCAATAGAGAATTGTGAAGTGCTATTTTGAGATGTTTAAAAAGATTTTCACTCGTATAAACGAAAGCTGAGTGGATGATTACCTTTCACACAAACTTTTGTACAGTACGAGATTATAAGTTTTTCGTGAAAAGTAAAAAAAAAATTCTCAAGAAAATGAGACTTTTTTTAAATAATTCAGGCTTATAAAATAAATTTTCTCATAAAACCTTATGCCGCCTCATAATATATAAAAAAACAGTTCATGATTGTCACTATGGTTCTATCTATCTTAATACTAAAATTCATTAAAAACGGTTCAGCACTTTAGGACACCGATTCGTGCCATGGGTTTATACCTGTCTTAATTTTCTGTATACAGGTGATTACTTGTGAAAATTGGTGATGGTGATAATTTAACGGCTTAATTATTTCTTTACCAAAGCACCATTTATTCAATTATTTATAAATATTCTAATAGCATTTTATTTTCCCCTCGCAGAGTTTAGGCGTCTATGAAAAACGCTCCTAAAATCTGTTACGGTAAAGCGTCGAATGTTTTTTGAATATTTTCACAAATACAATAGAATTAAACCTCGGATTTTATTGTTGTTTCAATTTTTTTTTTAGCACAAGTTTTCGCTATCGAAAACTGAATGATTCGTTTTTTACCACTACCAGTTAAACCAAAATTTATCGTTAAAATAGACGCACATTTTTACATGCTTTTAAGAACTTTTTAAACGATAGGAAGGCTTTTTTATACTAAGCGTTTCCTGTCAACAATGGACACCTCCAAGATTAGTAAAGCTAGAGATGCGTTGCCAACCTTAAGGCCTTAGCCATATTACGTCATTGTAGTGACGTTCTGCTGCCGGCCTTATTTTATTTATCTGAAATCGAATCACGCACAACAGTCCACGATTTTTCCATCTAGCTATATCTATGTAACGAATACTCCCTTCGCATCAACCATTTTTACCCACTTCCAGTTGTCTAATTAATTTGTACACATTCAAAGCCAGTAATCATTTAATAATTCTAACACGATCCAGGATCTATGTAATTTTCACCAATATCTGTTTGCGTTTTAGATTTGCTGTCCCTTGATTTTTTTAAATACAGGATGTTTAGGGACTGCTCCCGAAAACGAAGACAGTTGATAGTACTAATGACACCTTTGATGAAGGGATGGAATAAAATTCGATCCTGACATCATGTTAGTTCAGCTGTTTTTGTTATCACGCTTCATTGCTGGTTCTTTTTTTAGTAATGTATTTTTTATGAAACTATTGTTTAATTTAGCTGCACTTACAAGATGGAGCGTACATAATGTTAATGAAGTGTTAAAAATACGTCTTTTTTAGTCAGGATCGACTTTTTTCCGTCATTTAACTTCATCTAAGGTGTTATTAGTAGTATCACCAGTCCCCAAACACCTTGTATAATTTATTATTTACTAAAGGAAAAACCTTAGGTGATCACATAATTGGAATGTATTTTTCAATTCCAGGGTAAGCTCCTTGCACTTGGTATTCAGTTGAGCGATTTCATTTCCTCACTTCGCGCATAAGACCTACTCGGGAAACGAAATCGATAAGATTTCAATAGATACTTTTGAATTATTCTATGTATGTGTAGTTTTACGTGCAAAATGTAAATATATATAACAGTGCCTCGCAGTTTTGTCCACGTGCTCGCATCTCCTTATACAGGCTGTTTGGGGACTGCTCCCAAAAACGACGACAGGTGATAGTACTAATGACCCCTTTGATGATTGGAATAAATTTCGATCCTGACTAAAAAACTCATTTTTAAAACGTTTTATTAGCGTCATTTAGCTCCATCATGGTAGTCCAGCTGTTTTTGTTATCATGCTTCATTGCTGGTTCTTTTTTTTCAGTAATGTATTTTTTATGAAACTATCGTTTCATTTAGCTGTACTTACAAGGTGGAGCGTAAATACTAATAAAAAGTGTTAAAAATGTGTTTTTTTATCACGATCGATTTATTTCCATCCCATCATCTTAGGTGTCATGAGTACTATCATCTGTCTTCGTTTTCGATAGCAGTTCCCAAACACCCTGTATTATGACATGATAATTAGGTAATTTAATTCTTCCTTTCGGTAAGTAAATATTTTAAACATTTGTAAATTAATCATATAAAAATTATTTTGAGTGTCCTGAACCAATTTCTCTTAATAGGTCTGGCATTAGAGAACGCCTAGTTAACAAACATAAATAAAGTTGGAGTGTCTGTTTGTATTATTAAAATAATCGCTTTTCACTAAGCGCATACGGCTTATACTTTTCTATATGTTTGTTCCGGCTAATCTCTAAAACGGCTTGCCCGATTTTGATTGGTCTTTTACTGGCAGTAATAAGGAGTAATTTAGGTAATTTTTGATTTTAGTAATTTA
>JAOSYY010000015.1:12163500-12173863 GCA_025727935.1 Hebomoia glaucippe
ACAACCCCCAATTTTCACCCCTCTACAGTCAACCCCTATTATTATGTGGCAGAACGACGTTTGCGGGGTCAGCTAGTCTTACATATAAAATTTTCGTGTCACTGAAATGGCTCGACCGATTCTTATGAAATTTTTAATACATATTCATTTTACATTATTCATACCCCTAAATGTAAGGGTTGTCCGTCCCTAATTTTTTTATTATTTTTTAGACATTTTTTTTTATACAACATAAAAATACATACAACCCCAAATTGTACATATTTATGTGGCAAAACGACGTTTGCTCGACCAGCTAGTTATAATATATATGTATGTATGTACACTATAATAATATATATTTACACCGATTATATACAAACAAAGTTGCAAACAAGGCTGGTAAATGAAAGGATTCGTAGATTATTATCGCTGTTATCAATTATCATAAAACACTTTTGTACTTGTTAAAATCTTTAAAGAAAAGATGATAGATGGAAAAGTCGTGAAGCGCGTTTCGAATTCAGTGTATGAATTTCCGAATAGTCGAAATAAAGGCTTCAAAGTTGCCAACGCGTCGTCTAGATCTACTGATCTTGGAGGTGTCCTTAAGAAATCGCTTAAAATAAGTGAACTGTACGCTCTTTAGCCTTTGAAGTATTATGTTAAGAATAGTTAAAGAAAATTGTATTGTACAGGTAACCGTTTTTCCAAGTGAAAGGTTATAAATCAGAACATGTTAAATTCGAAACAACAAATTGATAAATCATTCAAGCGCTTGAAACTTGCTATTAATCATATCTAACTTTGTATTGGATTTGAAACTTGTCTCAGTAGTTTTAAAGTTCAGCACAGATTCTATATTTATTTTGCATGCTTTCCTAAGTTCAGACTAGTATTGATTTTCCATCGGAAAGAAAATCATATTTAAAACACTGAATAACCTATTTTGGCACGTATCAACACAGTGTACGTTTATGATTTGTTTTATTGTCTAATTTTAATCATTTTCTCTTAGGCGTTTTGTCTATTTTTCTATAACACAATAAGCAATTAAAGTATTAAAATTATTAAAAAATTCCAACCTGTTTTTATTCATGCTTTAGACATCATAAGCGTGTTTGGAATTTTCTATTGAGCAATAGAATTAAAATAAAAATACTTGTCACAAAAATATTGCTAAAGGGAATTTCAAATTAAATTTCGAACTTAAATATCCCCTACGTGACTCGAAATTCCTTTCCCTTCTTGCCCCAACATCCAAATTAAACATTCCGACAAATAAAAACACCGGTTTACCAATCATAGAATTTATTATCTCTAACAAGCTGTAGACATTATAAAAATATGCACTCATCGCATCCCTTTTAACTTAATATAAATTATTATTTACAAAATTTTCATAAATTATTTACTTAATTTAGACATTGTTCTCCTGGCTTTTAAAATTTAAAACCTGTAAAATTTCTCACTTAACAAGAAGGCCTTAGACGAGTTATTAAGATTCTGATATAAGTCGTGAAAATCAGGAATATCTAGAAAGATTTTGCGCTTCAAAACTAACGTCATTATCACTGACCACATCAATTGGTTCATTATCACAAGACTCGTTTGCATTCTTCGAGGAACATGATTTCACACAGCAGCATTTCTTAGTCCTCCCATCCACACCGAGCGGAGTTTCCTCCTTCTTCAGTTTAACGCGGCGGTTCTGGAACCAGATTTTCACCTGCTTCTCAGACAGTTTCAGTCTGGACGCGATTTCGATTCTTCTCAGTCTAGATAGATACATATTCATTGAGAACTCCCGCTCCAGTTCCAAAAGCTGTGTCCCTGTGAACGCTGTTCGGATCCGTTTGCTTGAGTCCTCTTTCAGAGGAACACGTTTCATGTCTTTGGAGTATCCCGGTAACAATTCCTCGGGATGAGCAAGAGGAGGGCTCGGAGTTCCGTTCCGGCTTTCGCTCGATAATGATGGAGACCTCTGGCCTTGACTCTTTGAAGGGGACGTCGCAGTTGCCTTATACGGGTGGTGAAGGTAAGGAGAAATGGACTTCTTTCTTCTGTTAACAAAGTTCACTGGTTCCTCTTCGGTTTTGATGTAACTTTCAAATGATCTTTCACTTTGTGGTGGTTCATAGAAATCCGGTTGGCGAGGCAGCTGATGAACGAGTGGATATCGAAAGTTCAGATGCTCCAGGAACGGTCTGAATAAATCTGGTGCCCGTTGCTGATGTAAGCCAAGAGTTAGCAGGTTATTTAGCGGGTACGGATACGGCAGGAACTTCGGCCGGGGGTCCATTTGACTGAGACCGTAATGTAGTGGACTTGTCACTTCTGTCTTTTTACAATCTTTGGTTTCACTAATTAGCGTGTCGACTAGGAACGATCGGGACATCTTGCGTGTGTAGTGTTCGCTGCAACGAATGCTTTGCGACTGATTAAGGAGGGTGAGATCACTGTAAAGTAACAATTACAAAAACTACCCCCACTTAGGGCACCCCATTGTAAATAAACACAATAGGCCTCACTCGAAGCGTTTTGGCAATTATGTGGCCCGGCCCACCCTTTTGTCGGTGAGCCGTTCCCCGTGATAGTTGAAAAAAACTGTATTCGTATGAATGGAACATTTTAGTAGCAATGAATAATTTTGTATGGGACGATCACATCCCCAATATCAATCCCATTAACATGAATTTCGTTACTGTTTTACTTGTATATACGAGGCTTTTATAACTTGTGTTGTATTTTTAGAGACATTATTTTCTGTTTGGTCCTTTAGATATTTGCAAAGGGTGGTTTGAGTTCAGGATCATATTTGATCTTATTTAATATCAAAGTGGACGTAAAAATAACAATTTTATGATAGTCACAAGTGTTGTCATGATTCCGATAAGTTCTAACCGGGTTTAATACTGAAAAAATATTTAATTATCCACTTCAAACTCAGACGATAATAATTAGAAACTTTACAGCGAAATAATGATTTTTTAAATCAAGTATCAAGATTTCTTGCATCCACTACAGCCAAATTAATTAGGTATGAATACTCCGTAATATGGACCGTATGCTGCACACGTGATTTTGATACTTGCAAGAGTACAAGGGTGGGTATACATTTGCCACGCCCAGAGCGCCCTTCTTTAAACCAGTTTATGCAATATTTAAGCTTACATTGTTAGCTTATAAAATAATTGTGTGCATTATTATCATGTCAGTAACAATTTAAAGTAACTCTTCAGATCATTTTTACGTTTAAGTGCTTTATGATGGCTCTCTGAATGTAATTATTAGCAATTTCTTTGTGAGCTTTCTGGATTTTGGTGTAAGGGTCCAGGGTTCTCTGGGAGTCTTGAAGGGCACTGAATGGTTCCTGTTTTGTACAGTTAATATAGCTGTTAGAGTAATGTCAGCCATTCAAGATAGGGTTGGGTCATTTATATTTTACAAATCATTAAAAGAACGTGAACTTAGGTAGAAAACCTAAACCTTACATTTACCTAAAGAAGCTTAAAAACTACTATTTGATGTACATTTGTAATAATTTATAATTATTAAGTTATTTTAAAACAACAAACAGGCTATATTGTAGAAAATCTTAAAAAACGTTAATAACTGACTTTATAAACACTAAAATATGTAATAAAAAGTTTCACTAAAATAACATGACATTAGATTTTTTTTTTATTTAAATATATATACAAACTTCTTTCTCAACGTCGTGCAAAAATAAGTTAGATCTAAATTTGCACAGATACAAAAGAAATAAATTTTGTAAGTAATAATAGAACCGGTTGTATTTGGCGCATAATCTTGCAGATAAACACCTAACCAAAGAGTTGTCATGATACAATACGGAATGCTCAACCAATCGCAAAATATAATCTTTCATTCATTGTTAAAAAATCCACCGAAGCCAAATATGAGCACGACGCGAATGAGCAAACATCTCTAACGTATCTTTCCTCGTTTTACAGATTTTAGGCGTTTTACACACGAACCGTTTGACAGCTGCAGGCTATTTAAGGCTGTGTATTAAATGTATATCCAGCTTTAAAAGTTGTCATATCGTTTTTCTATATACAATTTCGACATTTTGACAATACTCACTTATTAACGAGGTGAGTTGGGAATTGAATTGGTCTAAGAACTGTAATCGCAAACTAATAATGTGTATAATCACTAAAATCTGACCGATTGTTTAAATTTATTGTTAAGTTTTCTTTGTATTTTCATTTCAGTGCAATATCTAGCTTATAAAAGCCTGAAATTACTTTTTAGAAACTGCTTTTGATATAAATTTTTATTATAATTGTTATATATTTTTAGTAAAAGTCATAATGAAACCGAATAGATATTAATATGCTTTATATAATAATGTACTAGAAACTCTATATTTTTACGATGTAATGCTGAAATGATGGACTATGTTGAATGTCGTTCGTTTATGCCAAGCCTAATCTTCAATTTTGATTTATTGTTCATCCACCCTCGCAAATGAATCGGACAGGATGATAAGGGGTTATTTCAAGCCAGCGCCAAGGGACCATTGTTGGTACCTGATAGAGTAATTTGGGCTTATTAAATTATTATACGAAAATTGTTTCTAATGGGTCTTAATAATTTATAATTGCTAGTGTCGATATCTTTTATTCAAAATTACGCAGCGAATACTTACTAATAATCACGAAAGCAGATATGAAATATATAGATTGGAAAAAAATAATTCGATTATTGAATAAATAAAAAACATTTTGTAATTATTAATAAAAGTCTAGCCGATATTTTGACACATTTCTAGTATAATATTTATTTTAATAATCGCGGACATACATTAGTATAAACCCACCAAACCTCGTTTTGCCACAGAAAAATATATGCGTTGTATAGGGAATAAATAAATATATTTTTTTAGGGGTGAACTACCCTTAACATTTAGGGGGATGAAAATTAGATAGGAGCCGATTCTCAGACTTACTGAACATGCATATAAAATTTCATAAGAATCCGTCGAGCCGTTTCAGAGGAGTATGGGAACGAACATTGCGACGAGAATTTTATATATTAGATAATATTTCTGTCTGTTAAATTTACATGACAAGCTTTTAAAATTATTTTTATAATTAAAGTGATATTAGTTTAGACACCTTTACACATTTAAAGCTTTTAAACGTATCACGCTCAGCAAAAAATCAATCGCCAAACAAAAGGCGAACGGAAATGAGTCCAGAAAGGCTGTTTTATAAGCACCTGCTGGCACAATGCTGACCAACGATAGTTCCACGAATTGCCTTTACAATGTCGCCGGAGTGTCTGAGCGATCGCTGCGGGAAACACTTGTCATTCATTCTTTCGTATTCAATGTTTTGCGGATAACGCTCTATTGGAAACTGTTTATGAATAACAGATTACTTTAGTTCAATTGATTTGTTATTGGATTAAGATAATCTTGGCTTATGCCAGTTGCGATAGTAGTGAATTTTTTTTGCGTTACGGCCAATTGCCTGATAGAAACGAACGTTAATAGCCAATTTTGTAGTTTTTAATATTGCTAATATTATTTTATGGTTTTAGGAGACCGCTCCCGAAAACGAAGACAGATAACAGTACTAACGACACCTTTGATGATGGGACCTAAAAAAATCGATCTAGATTTAAAAAAAAAAACATATTTTTAAAACATATTTCTAGCATAAAATACATTACTTTACTAAAAAAAAGAACCAGCAATGAAGCATGATAACAAAAACAGCTGGACTAACATGATAGAGCGAAATAACGCTTATAAAATGTTTTAGAACTAATTTTTTTTTTAGTCAGGATCGATTTTTTCCGTACCATCATCAAAGGTGTCATTAGTACTGTTATCTGTCTTCGTTTTCGGGAGCGGTCCCCTAACACCCGTTATAATATGGAATGATCAGAGTAAATAAAATAGAATTTGGGAAGATTTATTTAGATATAAGCCTAATCGCAGGACCTGGATTATTATATATAAAATATTATATGTGCTTAAGACCTACAACCAAAAATCTCCAAACTAGCTAAGCAAAGAACTAAAAATATTTTGACATAATTTAAGAGACCATCCATCATTGTATAATGTAAATAAATGTTTTTAGACCTTTAAAAACCGATGCCGTATCAAATTAAGCTGTTTAAAAAGCTTGTAATAATATCGTTGGACCCTTTGTAACACGTGCGTGGCTCGATGGAAGACTAATTTAAAGTCACTATTAACTTGAAGGAACGCGAAATAGAAAAACATTAGTGTTTTATTGTATTTTGTGCACGTTTTGTTAAGTCTCAGCTTCGGTTTGAAATTTTGTTAATATTATAATTCGCCAAAAGCTCACACGTGCTTTTGTCTCTTAATAACAATTCAATCTTCATTAATGCGGTTATTAATAAATATTTTATGCGTTTACAAAAACATATTTACTAGGTAATATGGTTGCTAATAAATTGTTTTTCAGATTGTTTATTATATTAATTGTATTGTAACGATTAAATTTTGTCGAATTTATTAGTATACATCTAAGTACTGTTTCCTTAAACTCAAATCGAGGACCCGCATTTCAAGAGCCGTCTAGTTCCCAGAGTACCTCAGGACTAATCAATGACCCTGACATCGAGGGTACTTCCACTGGTTTGACATAACGTTGAAAATGTGTGGCCCAAGTGAAAAGATATAACGAAACATTATAACGACACAAAAATATAGCTTTGTTTTGTTTGTGTAAAAAAATATAGCAATCAGTCCAGACACATAAGAGATAGACAAACAAACTCACAAGATGCCTCATATGTGATACGGCAAGTGATTAGCGTCGCTCATAGACGTTAACGCTTACGGGTGTCGGAGATGTGTTGCCAGCCTTCAACAAAGAATAGTCTCGTTTCTTGAAAGCCACCATATCGTTACGGTTCGGAAATATCCAGCGAAAGCCTGCACCTTGGGAGTTCTCGTAACGTTGCACGCCTCAGCTTGTACCATGCACCACACGCGACCCTTACCGCAATCAAATCACAAAAACATATTCGCCTTTGTATAACACAAGAAACGATCGACAATTGCGATTGTGACATTTAGCGGTATTTCGTTCATTCATTCACTTTGTTCGTTCATTCAGTTATTGTTTCCATTCTCTCGACGGCGTTTTGTTTAGACCCCAGCTTGTTTATTGCTTGCTTTTTTAATATTTCAAGTATGAAATGATCGGTTTTAATTTAATCAACTCGACAAGTTGAAGAGATGTTTATAATAAATAATTGGCAATATAAATGTGATTGTTGCTATTTATTCCATTATTTCCACCTTTATTCGTACGAAGTTAATTAATTAAATTATTTTCGGCCTTTTGAACAGCATTTGTTTTAATGTATTTTTTTAGGATTTCCAACGTAAGAAGGGATTCTTTAAATATGACGTGTCTGTCTCTCTGGCCTCGTAGTCCCTTAATGTATGGACGAGTTTTGATTTTATTTTTTCGTTGGCAATATTTTCTCTGTCTATATAAAATTTTATTCTTGTTATTAATACTTTAATTTGAAGTCTAGTAATTAGTTTATTATATGCTAGAAACCAAAAGTAGTGAATTGAGTTCAAGTTATATAAAAATTATGTCAGCAGTAGGAAATGATTGGCAAATGTTTAGGGATGCTTCACCCCTTTCAAACCTCGGACACGTGTTCGATGCCGTGTCGTTACCAGGCCGTTAATGTTCCTGACATCCGTAATGTATTGCTTAATGATATGAAATCTAAATTTACCCTGGACTTAACAGGAGACCAACTAAATCATTTCAACATCTTTTCTAAAGTTTTTTCTATCATATTAAAATCGTATTCTGATTAAAATATACCATTAACAGTGTGTGACATGACTGACAGACAAACGGAAAATATAATGAATAAAAAAATGTGTTCTGTCGGTTTTTTCCTAATCGCCCACAACGATTCTTGTTTAAATTCATTGAACGCACAGACTCGCTGTTACCACTGATTTGTTTTATATATAGTTGGTGGTTGGTTATAACTTCTGCTATCTGCTAGTGAGTCACGAATAATTGGTTTCAGCCGTTTTGGTTATTAATGGCAACTAACATTCTAACACGAGAATTTTTAGAAACTCCGATTTGCGTTTCATTGCTGGTTTTTTTTCAGTATTTTTTTACTAAGTTTTGGTTTCATTTAGCTGTACAAACATGGTAAGGCGTAAATAACTAAAAAAAAAAACGATTTAAAAATATGTCTTTTTGATAGTCAGAATCGGTTTTTTTCGTCCCATCATCAAAAGTCTCATAACTACTGTCACCCGTTTTTGTCTTCGGGAGCAGTCCTCAAACACTGTGTATATTAGATAACAAACAGACCTTACAATTTTATTTATCAGTATAAAACCAAACGTTGATCACGAAGTTTGTTACGCGATAGATGCCCCCCTCTTTAGGGGCGAAGAAATTAAATTCCAGTCGTGTCACGCCAAAACACAATTCGTTTTGCGCACTCGTCTGCTCCCGCTAACGCGAGTCATTCTCCATATTCGCATTTGATTAATGCATTTTACTAATATGTTTCCGCTAGAGACTGGCAATACATATTTTCTCAAGATAATGTGTGTTTTTAAAAATAATTATTTCTATATCTAAGTGTTTTGTACATAGAATTAAGTAAGATATACAGAGTGTTTGGGCTCCCGAAAACTAAGACAGATGATAGTACTAATGACATCTTCGATGAAGGGACGGAGTAAAATTTGATTTTGGCTTTAAAAAAAATCTATTCTTAAAACGTTTTATTAGCGTTATTTAGCTCCATCATGTTAGTCCAGCTGTTTTTATTATCATGCTTCATTGCTGGTTCCTTTTTTTTAGTAAAGTTATGTATCTTTATAAAATTATCGTTTCATTTAGCTGTACTTACAAAAGAAGCGTAAATAATGCTAATAAAATTGTTAAAAAAATATTTTTCTTAGTCAGGATCGATTTTTTTCATCCCTTCATCTAAGGTGTCATTAGCACCCGTCTTCGTTTACGAGAGCAGTCCCCAAACATCCTGTAAACTGAATTAGTTGAAAGACGTTTTTAGAAAGATACCTTGTTAAGTTTTAGACGATTTGATAAACGCGGAATGAGTCAATCTTAAAATATAAAATTATGTCACGATTGTTACCTAACTTTAACCGTTAACTCAGCGCACACAACGAAAGCTGTCTGTACGAGCTTTTAGTTCTTACAACACTTTAAAGAAAGAGAAAACAAGGAAACTAGGCTTGATCTGTTTTTAAAAGTAACATATCATTGAAATGCATAGCAAAAAGTAATATTATTAGATACAAACCTGAAGAATATCCAGCAAATAGCCCGGGGCTGATTAATATCCGGTTGCGAAGGGTTAATCCGATTTCGCCGGGTGATACGTGTTTTTCCGGATCTTTTATCCATATATTTGCCGGATTCGGTAAGAATGTGCCTCTAAGGTGATTTTTTATTAAGGTTACAGACGAGGAGATTTAATGGTATTATTTTTATTGCTGTTTCGTGTTACATTTAACTAGATAAAGTTTTCTAAATTAATTTGAATTGTGACAATTAATATAATAGCTACATATAAGAAAAATGCATACATTTTATATGGTTCAACGAATGTTCGAAATAGCTGGACAGATTTTTATAGAACTTTCACTAAATGAAACATTATGTTGCATATCATAACATGACTTATTTAATTTTATGAAATTAGTTTTCGTCTTGTACCAGTTCAAAAACTCAAAATACTGTCGGGCGGATTTACCAAATGTGTTAAACTCTGTGAGATTCTTTAAGCTTATATCAAAATGGAAATATATAGGAACTATATATTTTTAACATGATTACAATAGTGTGCACTGTTAGTAAAAAATAACTTTAAAAAATCGTTTTTGTATACGATTGATCAGAAATATTATAAAATCTTGTTGTATTTTCAATCATGTTTCTAAATATATAAGGATGACACACACTAAAAACTGATTAGATCCAATGTAAACACTTCTTTGCTTCACTGAGCGGAAAAATTAAAAAAAAATTACTTTAAGTAAATGGACACAGAAACAGTTTTAATGTAATAAAACGAATAATACATTGGGTACGTTACGAAATGAGCTGATAAATTGCTGTGACGATACTTCCGGTGGCGTGGCGGACGCAATGACGTCATTTCCGGTGACAGGAAGAAGGGATGATAGGATTTTGGATTCATGTTATAATGATGATTTTAATAGTTTTGTACGCGTATTCTATATGATGTCGAATCGAATTTACAACTAACTAGCTGACCCAGCAAACGTCGTTTTGCCACAAATATTTAGGGGTTGACTAAATAGGGGTGAAATTTTGGGGTT
>JAOSYY010000015.1:12176556-12199201 GCA_025727935.1 Hebomoia glaucippe
AATTCTGTATCATATTGTACACTAGCTGATCCGGCGAACTTTGTTCCGCCTTAGAAGCAACGATGACATGAGCAGTTTTTGGAATTTATTAAGTTCAATTTGTTTTTAGGATATTAAAAATGAAAAACATAAATTAAATATTTTAATGATTCTTTATTCACCATCCTGTCTTACCACTTCGACCAAGAGCATCCAAAGAAATATAAATTAATAAAAATATCAAAATAATATGGTTAAAATGTATCCTATGTCCATCTCCTGGTCCTAAGTTACCTCCCCAATAATTTTCAACCAAATCGCTTCAGCTGTTCTTGAGTTATACATTGCGTAACTAACGCGACTTTCTTTTATATATATAAATAAATAATATATTAAAATAGATATGCCTGTGTATAGCTAAAATCATGATGCTAAACATATCTAGCGACATTGTAACATAAACGAGTCGCAATTGAGCGGATACAATCGACGATCGACACCTTAGCGACGAACGAATCTGTCCGTTGTAATCTTTTTCAAGCGCAATCGATTATTAGTCTTAAATTGGATTCAAGCCTCTGCAGATCACGGGTCGAGCGAGCTTAGCCCATCAGTGAGAGAATTAATCCTGAAACGTAGATAATATGTATTTCGTACATCGCTGAGTGGACGCGCAAACGTGTCCTAAACTGGCTAGGTTTGGGCTTATGCCCGAGTCGATTTTCAAATACACAAATAGAATATATATAATATGAAATTTGTGTAAATAGTGACCGATTATGTTTAATATTTACCTAAAACGGATCTCCTCTTGAAAACAAATGCCGGTCGCACATCGCTCCACAGCTTATGGAATTATAATTATTAAAAACATGTTTTATCGGCAGCTCATGATATTGTAATGGTTTAGCGGTGATTTTCGGCTTCGAGGCCGCGTGGGCCCGTGGCGCAGCCGTGGGCGGCGGATTATAGACATTGAATTCACTTTGCGATAGTACAATTCTTATTTCCCGCCATCGTTTCGAACTGCAATTGCGAATAATCTGCTCTTGCTACAAAAAATGTCACGCGAGACAACACGAGGCAGATAAAGGACCCAGTTAATTACTTATAATCACGGGCACGTGAACAGTCATGTGTTTAAACTAGTTTTGCAAGAATATAATTGCAGCGTACACTGATCGGATCTGTCGACCGTAGACGTAGAATGTGCTGGGAGCAATTACGATCAAATAGAATTTGTATTCCTCTAAAACATAAAAAAATTGGGAGAGGCTAAGTAATTGGAGAAGAGAATATTCTTAGATTTCTTTTTGGTATGTGTTTTGTTAATAGGAAAACAATACTTTAATTAAATATATAAATAGAAAATAAACGAACTGCAAAAGCAGATTGTGTGTCGAACAGGATAATGAGTCTTTCATTATCGTCTCCATATTAAACAGCTATTCGAAGTACAAAGATAATAAGTTTAGTAAATGCAAACATTAGCCCTGCAGGTAAATTATGTCACTCAATTCTTCTCAGTTAAAAAGACATATAACTTTGCATACGCGAAAGTCTTAAAAAAGAATCGCTTCCTAATTCATGTGACTTTGTCGCTGATACAGGAAACGGCAAACATCTTGTGTGTTGGGGCCAAGTAACGAACCTTGCAGGTGTTTGGCGTGCGCCAGCTAAGACCATTCTTTAATCGCCGATTAAAGAGGTACGGGAAAATGAAACAAGACCTTATGTAACGCAATAATTACACTTTATTTGAAAAGTTGACTATGTACAATGTACATGGACACCGAACGCGAACTTCTACATAGACGTGTAAGAACAACGAGTTATATATAGATATTTACAAGACACGGCATGTTTAAGTATAAGTATACAGTCACAACGGCTACGATACATGTTTTAAGTTCACGAAGAAGTCGTTCAAGAGCTACTCTCCCCAAACAGCTTTTAGGGATTTCGATTATATCAAAATTCAGGTTAAAATCTGTCGATTTTGAACGCAGATAAATGTAGCGCAATACGCAATAATTTCAACTAATGTAAGTACAAACAAATCCGGCTCCATAACTATATACGAGTATCCACTTTGTTTCAAACGCGAATTGTAGAGATGAAAATCAGAATAACACCGCTTAACGTAATATCAACCTCCCGAAGCCCGAACACCGTGTTCACTTAAAACGAATACATTTGCATATCGAGGGCAGCTTTTGGCGGATTGTCAGATTTACCGATTTACCTATGTTAAGCTACGATGCTAGATCAAAGTACTACTCTCTGCTTTCGCGCTCCTCAAGTGTACAGATAAATATTTCTAAATGGGTCTACAAAATTCTGCTCAGTTAAAACTACGTTTGGTTCCGTCGTAACAGCCTGAAACCGATTTAGGTATTCGCAAAACCGTGCTACCAAAATGCTCCACGTGACAGACTGCGTCTCTCGCGAGATACTCGGGATTGGACGGGACGCTCTCCGCGCCAGCGGCAAAGCCCTACGCTTAGCGAAACGCGAACGGAAACGGACAAGGAAATATCGAGCAGCTCGCGACGCGGTTAAATACTCCTCTACTCGAATGGGTAACTTGATTCAAATCCACTCTAGGATAAACTCTAAATAACAAACGTCTCACTAACTTCACGAGCCTCGGTGAACGAGTCGAAGACCGACAATATACTCTCAAAATTCGACAAATATATTATTTACAAAAGTTAAGACACAGGAATGAAGGGTGCCGATTCGTAAATTAGCTCGAACGGCCGAATATCGCTTTCTCAGGATTTATAACACGAATTGAAGTAAACTTCTATAAAATGCGGCGAAGTGTCGACGACTACTTGCTGCCGGCACTTCACCCTCGAACTGGGAACATCTAGACGCTTACGAAATTGCGATGTTCAGGTAAAGTTTACGATTGAAAGTTCAAATGTCGGAGGTAACGCCTCTGAACACATCTCACACGCCTTTAACACGCCATCGAACGACGATTAGGAAGACAGAACGGATTTCGCGATAGTTCCTTAAGTACTAGACCTTTGACCATCGGTCGAAGGCATCACTTGGGCCGCCACAGGACCCAGGCCTCCCGCTGTCGCAGGACACGTCGTGCGAGCAATCGATTATACACTTCTTAATGGTCGGTAATCATTTTTAAAACTAAGACGCGCTTTTTTATGTTGTATTTATTCTTAAAACGCCACCTAGCGTTATTTTCTTTATCCCCGCCACCGACTGCCGGCTCGTCGGTTGCCGAACGCGCGGCGGACAGGAAGTTTCGCTTAAAATAACCCCTACGTAGATAATAGTTAAGTGTCACGTCGAACGACGACTTTGGCACTGCCGTGTCCCTCACTCCGTCACCCCTGCAAAACGAGAAATCAGTCCACCTTGTGGGTCCAGCTCCGACGCATTGCGGTCAGAGTACACGAGCGTACCGATTAGTCGACTTCAGTGTACTTTTAATAAAAAAAACCGTTCAGTTTACCGGGTCAGAGCGAGGGGCAGAGTGGAGTCAAGGGGTGCAGCGCAAGCGCGGCGGCGGCGGCGTCGGCGGCGGCGGCCGGCTCGCCCAGCGCGGCCAGGACGAGCGCCAGCTGCCGCCACGTGTCGGCCCGCGCGGGTCCCAGCGCGCTGGCGTCGCGCAGCGTGCGCTCCGCTAGGCGCAGCCAGCCCAGCTCGTAGTAAGCGCCGCCCAACTGCACCATGCTGTCGACGTGCGTCGGGTGGATGGCCAACGCGTTCTGGTAGCACTGCCGCGCCTCCTCCCACTCGCCGCACGCGCTGTGCACGCGACCGCGCTGCGCCCACATTCCATTCGGATCAGGTTGCGAATGAGAGAAACGAACGGTGTAGCGTAATTATACAGTACCGTGTACAGCACGAGGTGGCTGAAGGGGGTGAGCGCGGCCGCCTCGGACACGCAGCCTGCCGCGGCGCTCGTCCGGCCGAGTCTAAAAACTCATGCGAAATTATGATTTAATTTCAGCAAGGGCTATATTAAAAAAGCAGCCGGCGCGATCGCCTCACCTGAGGCACAGGTCCGCCAGCAGCAGCCAAGCCTGCGCGCGGTGCTCGGCCAGCGGCGTGCGCGCGCGCTGTACTGACATGGACGACGCGTTCTCCGACAGCGCGCGCTCCAGCCGGTACGCGCCCGCCGACTCCGCTCTCACGGACGCTGCGGACAACGAACCCTATCAGCCTCCACATCGACGTATATACTCGAAAGCTGTGGGACTTAAACGCACCGGCATCGCGATTACTGTGGAGCTCGTCGTGCAGCGAATCGGAGAGGGCGTCCAGGTCAGCGTACTGGTGCTCGCCGTCCGCTTCGTCCGCGCTGTTCAGCAGCCGCAACAGCTCCTTGCCGGTGGCCAGAGCCGCCTGGAACGTAATCACCGAAGGGCCAATAGGTTACAAATGCGAAGCTAGGATAAAACGTTTCGGAACGGTGCGCTACCTCGCCGCTCTCCCAGAGCAGCTGCAGCGCGGCGAGCGTCCACAGCGGCCACTCGGCGGCCGGGTAGTGGTGGCGTGCCAGTCGCGCAGCGTGCATCGCGCGCACGCCACGGGGCCCGGCGGCCGCGCAGGACCACAGCGAGGCGGCCAGGCGCAGGCCGCCGCCGCACTCAGCGCGACAGGCCAGGCAGGCGCGCGTGGCGTCCATGGCCTCGTTGAGCATGCCCGCCCGCATGTACTGCAAGGCGAGGTGGTAGAACGCCAGGTGGTCGTTGTCGTCCAGCTGCACGCTCTGCACCAGGTACTTCAGGCTGACGTCGTTCTCCGCCTCCTTCTCCATGCGAGAATTCGTCTTCTGCGATCGTATCGAACGTGTTCAGTGTGCAAGCAAAGGCAGCCTCTAGCAGTGGTTAGCGGCCGAGCGGACCTACCTGAGCCTTCATCTGGTGGCCGACGGCGCAGTAGAGGTAGCACCTGGCGAGCAGCGGTCCGCCGCGCTCCTCGCCCCGCGCCCGCTCCGCGCTCAAAGCCTGCTCCGCGAACTGGATGCCTTCCTCTATCTAAGCATTCAGCACTTCATCAAACAATATTGACGCCTCTATACTACCTACCTCCTCGAGGATATTAGGGCAGCGCGTATTTTAAATATTAGTTACGGGACATTTACGCGACTCACCCAGCCGGCCCGGTAGCAGGTGGTGGCGGCGACGAGACGCAGCGGCGCGTCGTGCGGCGCGAGCGGCACAGCGCGGCGCGCCACGCTCACGGCTCGCACGTGGCTGCTCCATGCCGGGCTGCCTGCCGACAATAGACCGGGCCACTACCCTTTACTACTTATTACTCCAAAACGATGCTGAATTTCTATTATTGGGAAATGGAAGTCACCTTGTGCGGGCGGCGGTTGCGCCAGCAGCGCCAGACCGGGATCGTGGCGCGGCGCGGCGGCCGTGGCGAGCGCGCGCTGCCGCCACACGTGCGCGCACCCGAACGAGAACTTCATCGCGCGCTCCAGGGACTGCGAGTTAAAGCGATCCGTCAGAACCGTTTCGTGCCGCGAACGAGCATAGCGACGGATAAGCGAGCACAATACCTCGAGCACGAGCGGCAGCTGCCCCCAGCGCACGGCTGCGAGCGCCAGCAGGTCCACGACGGCGACGGCGTTCTGCAGCGAGTGCGCGCGTGCCGCCTCGAACTCGGCGCTCTGCGACAGCACCGCGTCGCGTACCGCCATGGCCTCGCCCACCAGCAGCAGCAGCACCACCTCCTCGTACTCGTTGCGCGGCACAAACTGCTCGCCACACGGATTTTCACGTTACACCTAGGCTTAGCGGAGCTCTTTCGATCTAGTCGTGCGCGACGCGATACCTGGTTAATGGCGGCGTACTTCTTGGGCTTCCAGGGTCCCTCGGAGACGTGTTCCTCCCGCCGTCTGGTGAGCGTGCCGACGGCCGGCGGAGTCACGCCTTGCGGGGCTCTATACACCTGTAGAGACATAGGTTACAATTATGCCTAAAACATATACAAAGGTTAACAATGGCTGAGATTTATAAAGAAAAGCATGGGACGCACCTGCCCCGTGACGCCCCTCATGAGCACCTCGGCCAGCTGCCGAGCCAGCGTCAGCCGCAGCGCCTGCGTCGACACCGACTCCACGGCCGTCAGCATCTCCCGGTACCTACGAATTCAGTCGGATCCTTAACCTTAACTGTTAGTTTAATATTAACCAGGTTTGCTAAGATGTAGAACTAGAAGTAACTTGTAGCGACCTGTCGATGGCGCTGCTGAGACGACCGGCGCGGATGTGCAGCAAGGGCGCCCGCTGCAGCGCCGTCTCGAGCGTGGCGCCGGCACGCGCCGTCGCCGCTCGCTGCAGGTACAGCAGCGTTAGCTCCGACGACAGCTCGAAGCTTCGAATCTGGAATGTGATATTAGCAAGTTACCCTAAACAGATAGACAATAGTCTGTTAGCGGAAGCCGCTGACTCACCATCTCGGCCTCCCACTCCGCTTGCTTGAACCTGCTGCTGGAGGGCGGCAGCGTGGTCTGCTCCAAGCAGAGACCCTTGATGGCGTACGACTCGGCCACTATTCTAAGACTGCGCCTGTAATTACAGTGTTTTTTATAAAATTAGGTATTCAATAGGAAAGAAAAAATTAATACAATAATATTGAAATTTATCCAATCGAATGTTTATTCCGTTACAGAGTACGAAGTGCAATTGACTTAACAGTCTTATCTATTCAATTATCAATTATTTCCGGAAGTCGCCTTTACATCTTAAATGATAGACATCATCATTTAAGATGTGTGTGATCAGCAATATCTGTGCCGAGTCACCTCGAGAGGGAATTAGAAATCCCAGACAGTCTGTTGTGGGACATCCATTAACCATAGATATAATCAAAAATCCTTTAAAGTTATAAGTAGAGCAAACGTACGAAAAACCGCGAAGTTCTGACAACATCTACAAATTCTATTATCTGACTGATAATGAATGTACAATACAATTAGTGTGAATCGTAATAATAATTATTGTAAGTATTAACGACGTAGTTCAAAAACATCAGTATATCGTTAAACATTCAAAGTTACGTCATACGCGTTGGCTCAAGCAAATGTGACTCATCTGTGTGTAATCTACACATCAAATGAATCCGATTATGTTTTATTAACCAGCGAGTTTAGTTAGGTCATTATTTTGTGGCTTTCAATCACTGTACTTTTTATTAAAAAATTTCCAAAAAACATATAACACCACATATTTAATCTTATAGAAATTACATTGAATAGTGAACTGAAAAAATAAAAAGACAACAAATTTTAGAAACACTTATTGGACATGTCCGTTACGTCACCTGCAATGGTACAATGACGTCACTACGTCTTTGATCAGAAATCTGTTTACAGAATTTTATAGGAAAATAACTTGCCCGATGGAGCTATTAATTCTCAAGATTCTTAACAAAACTAATCAACTCGATGCACCCTGCCAACCAAACTTTTTTTTCTGAGTTTTACTACTTCTTATTAGTATATTATTGGATGACATTAAAACTTACACAGGTAATTCCTTCTCTGTCAATGTATTTAACTCGGCCAGCTTATAGTGTTTTAAGGAATCATCGTATGACCCACATGCAAAATGCAGCTTGCCCAAAAGTAAGTGGGCATCCAATGCTACACCAGCCTTCTTCCCAGCATCATCTGTAGCTAATGTCAAGTAGCCTTTGGGGTCCGAAAGCTCCCGTTGGGCCCTTTCTATGTTCTCTTTGATGGGAGGCCATTCTTCGAGATATGCTTCTAACTTGCCTTCTCCTATTAAGAAGTGTGCGAGACTTTCTAAAATAAAAAAAAATATTCAGCCTGAGAAATTATAAGGTTTTCAATTAAAAGAATCTATACAAACATTATATTTGCATTTAGGTATGTGTATATAAAAACCAACTTTAATTTACTTTTGGATTCATAAAGACAGCTCAATTTAATAAAGCTATTGTATTCAGTAGACAGTGATTTTCGATAAAAATAAAAAGTTCAGTCTTTAATTAATAATTAAATTGATTAGTCTTAAGTGCATTTCATCTCGCTCAGAAAATATTATATGACTATAGAAAAATTTAACATATATAGAACTTATTAAACTTTCAAACTTGTTTTTATATGTATAAAGATTCAAAAAAAAATTGTTGTTCAAAGTCCAATCTTTATGAACATAACGAGATGTAAAGATTTTTTATGAAAATATTTCTTTTTTTTTATTTTCAAACCTTACAATATCGTCTAGTATAAATAAAAGTACAAAGTTTCGCAGTTCTCTACTGAGTAATTGATCGAATTACAGACAATTAAGAAGGCGTAGCGACGTTATTACCGTGTTGTGGCGACCTGGCCTTGAGCTGCTGAGCGAGCTCCACTGCCTTCTTCCAATTCGACTCCTCCCGACTCTTTTCGATGTCAGTCTCATAGCTCCGAACGGCATTTTTACTTCTCGATGTCATTTTAACAAGAGCTCAAGTAGCAGATGTCACAGCATTTATTCAGAATTTACCAGTTAGCTGGAACATTGCGAAACCTTCACAATTCACAAGAGAATCCTTAAGCCCTGAAGGCCCAATCTGACACTTTGACGTTTTCAGATTTTGACATTTAGACAATGTAGTGTAGCCATACTAAAAATAACAGCTTCTTCTGTCACGTATACTGAATCTAAAAAACAAACTTTTCAAAATTATATTATTAAAATATTTCATCAAAATAAAAGTTTTATTCTTGGTTTTAGAAATGGATGATTTTATTTTACGTCAAAGTATGCTTCCGAACGATAATGAAGTTTATACTAATAAATAAGAAATAGATGGCGCTATCGGCTAGTTTCAAGGTTTGCTATCGAGTTTTATAAGAGTAAGAGGGTGGGATTTTTGTATGTTTACAATTTGTAATTTAAACAACATAATGCTTATATAAAACTACCTACTAGTAGATTTATATTTTGTACATGAACCTTTTAACTCTTGTTTCCTTTTACACTTAATCAAAAAATAGATTTATAAAATTTTAATAAAGCTTTCCTTTAATATTTTATTTATATCGATCTAAAAATGTGTCAAGGCCACATGTTACCTTTCTTATGTAATTCATAAATAGGTACAAAGAACTCTTTAAATAGTTTAATGGCTTCCTTATGGGGAATCGCGGAGACGTCGCGGGGTGGCTCTAGGCTGTGACTGCCACTGTCGCAGATCGCTTGTCGACAGCCATTAGACCGACCTCGCGGATTAACTCCAAGAAATATTAGCACTGCCTTCTACAAGGTGACACGATGTCTACAGGTCGCCTATAATTCAATAAGAATTATTAATTGGAATTACGCCTGGCTTACAGCGAACAACCGTTTAATCTGTGTAACATTGTACATATACACTCACAATCTACTAACGATGGAATCGTTCACTCGTCGAAGGAATTACGCTCGTAATAAGGTACTCCTTATGCATATTGCATTAATGCGGAACGCAAATATAGGGCAGAGTGTACTTAGGGCGTGAAGCTCGGCCATAATCCGATTACATTAAGAATACGCAGCGCGTCGCACTACGACAAAACTGGCCGCTGGTAAAGATAGCCACTCGCTTACGTAGGCATGATGCAACCCATTTCAGCCTACCTTTATATAAACGAACTAAAGCGAGGATCACGCTTTGCCTTTCTGTCGAGGAAATTGACAAAGACCCGAACGAGTTGATGCGAATGAACTTCTCGAAGCACATACTGATTTCCAAGTACCGACAACAGGTTTCCGAGGGCGGCGCTGAGAGATAAAAGTATACCAAGGAAATAGATCGCTAGATATCGAGGTTGCGAGGGGCGGGACTATTTGTGCCAGATTGACTAAGCGGAAATAACATAAAAAGCCCGATTGCTTCTCTAATCAATCTCCTCAGAAAAGTAATCAAGTTCTCTAGTATTCCGTATTCAAATGCATTCAACAGAGAAAATATAATGTAATAACGCCTAAATAGTTCAAATATTTATTTTGTTAAATAATTGTTAATTAATAGAATTGGTACTTTAATATAAAAAACGGAATACTTAGCTGTCTATTCATAATCTCAATTCCTTACAAACCGATCTGAAAATAAGGTTAAACAAAATAGACAATAGTACAAATATTTCAGTTCTTTCCGGTCTAGCCAATGCAACCGGCGAGTTGTAAAGGCCACTCCAGTCAGTTCGTCACAAAAATAATATAGACTGAATTCCTTTTAGAAGCGAAGGTCTCTGAAAGAGCTCATCAAGCGGCTCGATAGTATTTAACGGCAATGTAAAAATGTTTATTTTTATGGAGGCCGCATCCGGCGCGCGGAGATAAACTTGTTACCTTACAATTTCCCTTGCAACCTTAACTATACGAGTTTACGGAGTGCGCTGATCACTTCGCGGTTCCGACTTCGTCTACTTGGCAAAACTCGTTATCGAGTGCACTGAGTGTACTCTTAAGTTCGTAACATGTATTAACTTTTATGTATTTTAATAGCCATTAAAATACATAAAAGTGAAGGCAAAGTCAATAACGAATGAGTGAAGCCTCCCAAAGCGCATCAATTGCTGGGCGCGGGCGAGGCAGGGCTTAGGGGGAGCTCCCTCGCCCACCCCCTTCGCTGGAAAACCTCATGCACCTGCAAATGTGTGCGTAGCATTTCCTAGGGTTCACACAACTAGTGGAAAGTCTTGCACAACATGTTTCCTACTTCGGTTGACTCCTACAAATCTGATATTTAAACGGTGTCTGACGCTTCACGTGTTCTCGTTCAACATACAGTACTTAGATTTTGTTTCATATCAGACCAGGGGTCTGGAGAGGCGTCGGTATCATAATCTTTACATACGTTCGATGGTGCATAGCCCTGCGAACGCGGTGGGCGGCAGGCGCTGAATGACGTAGCACCTCACACCGACAAATTGCTTTACGACTTTTCAAATTGCAACACTCATTAATTACCCGCCGAGATCGATTGATCGGCGACGCAAGGAACAAGTACCGAGTGGTCAGTTAAAGTAAGTAAAACGTTCGCGAATTAGCAAAGCTTAACTGTGTAAAAGAAACATTCACAATGCACACGCTAAAGGTTGATACTAAATATTAACAATTAGCGAGCGCTTAGGTATTTAGGTAAATTTTCTCGAACCATGTCTTTATTTTGAAAGGAACTTCATCTAACAATATATCCAGTCCTACATTATAGTTCGAAATATATAGTAAGGGAAAATGTAGTCAATTTTCCGGGTAGTTTTTCTCAAATCATACGAAATATCGAAAATGACTTGCTGAACTGGTCTAGCCGTATCTGATATTCGTTACCGTTTCATTTTCATTTATATAGACTCCAACTCCATTATCGTGTTTATTACGTTGCATTTGCCATAATTCTAGCCCTGAATGATATAAATTTATCTATTTCGTGCATAATTTCTGAGCTAATGTTAGACAAACATGTTATCATCGACAAAACTCAGCGTCACCATAGTGATCCTATTTTATTGCATTCGCTGACCTCGAATGTAAAACTAGACATTTATTTGTTTCCGTTTTTTCCGTGATACGAGTCAATTCAATCAAAAAAACCTGAGTTTTTAATATAGAAATTGTGGCGACGTCTATTGCTTTGTCATGGCCGAAAATAAAAACTAAACACAAATCTAATATAAGAACATGAAACCAGATAGTGTATACAGAATGGTTGAGGCCTGGTCTCGAAAACGAAGACGGGTGATAGTACTTATGACACCATTGATGAAGAGAGGGAAGAGAAATTGATCGTCACTAGAAAAAGTCATATTTTTAAAACATTTTATAAACATTATTTCACTCCATCATGTTAGTCCAGTTGTTTTTGCTATCATGCTTCATTGCTGATTCTTTTTTTTTAGTAAAGTAATGTATCTTTTATGAAACTATCATTTAATTTAGATGAACTTACAAGATGGAGCGTATATAATGCAAAAAAAAGCGTTAAAAAATGTATTTTTTGTAGCAGGAGCGAATTTTATTCCGTCCCATCATCAAAGGTGTCATTAGTACTATCGCCTGTCTTTGTTTTCGGCAGCACTCCCCAAACATCCTGTATAGATCCGAGAGCACGTCTGACGATGAGTTCCTCAGTGTAATGTAATCCCGCATAAAAGAATTTTTTCTTTTTACTGACAAATTTAAATTAATTTAGCAGTAAGCCCTAACATAAATACGTAATGAGAGTGAACTACTTATTATTGTGGGCACCGGTTTCAATCGCTTCCATCAGAACGCTGCCGAGCTCTGCAATCAGCTTTCATTAGCCTAATTACGGAAAGTGGAGCCCACAGCCGATGCTAATGCGAGGCAGTACGGCGAGATCAAAGTTCTCCGCTCTGACAGAGATGTGGGCGTAGAACGACATCCTGTAGGATAAACCTGAGATCGCAGCGATCGATCAATGTGACTTTAATCCAAACGGTTTTCATTTATCTTTGTCATCAGACATCCCAGCTAACTTTGTGCTGCCAAAACTCATACTTGCAAACAATAAATTCCCAATTAGCTTATAGAATTTATGTGAAATTTAGCTATCGGATGTTCGTAACGAGAGTGAGGTAGGAAGGTGTAGGTGAGATGAACGTAGATGGTGTAGTAACGCAGAGCAACCCTAGTACAGAGATCGCGCAACCTTCGCGAGAATTTCACAACACAATTTAAGTATATGTCCCAAAAGCCAAGCACTATTTAAACTGTTTATTATCAAATAAATTACAAGGTATAAGTATGTACGATACAGAACGTGAAGTAATAATTCTGCTAACAATAATTAATGAAACATTACTTAGTATTACTATTCGATTTTCCCGTGACAACACCAACGTCCGCATAAAGAGCGGGAAACATTGACTCAACACAGATCTTTGAATGTTTGGTAACAGACAAACATACATTATATATCATAACTATACTATTTTACCAGCAACGTTGCAATTCGAGGTATGTAAGGGATTGATAGCGCCTGCTTGCTAATAAAAGAGTATTAAAATAGAAACGCGGCTCTGTGGCGCGGGTGCTCTGCGCTGCGGTATCGAGCGGGCGCGCGTCCTTGGCCCGCTGCAGCGCAACCGAATTATTCAGGTTTCGGCAACGCCGCACTTTCGTATTCCTTTGTTCGAGCGAACCTCCGCCATCTCGCTTCGCTTCAAACACTGCGACAGTTTCGCGAACAATAGGCGTCGTTTGCTGTACTCTATGGCCGTATCTTTGATTTATCCGCTTTCCCTACGAGCGACACAACACAATGCATACAGTACACTTACACAACATAAGAACTGAATCTTTACTCGTTTCCTTTAATATTTAGCTGACAATGAAGTATATCAGTAATAACGACTTTCTTTGGAGAAAACAATAGCCTCTAAATCGTCACGAGGTAAGGTGTAATAATGCCGCCGGAGACACGAGAATCCACTCCGCGTAAGGTGTTAGCTATCCGAATCTGCAAAGGGAGGTCGAAACAGCCGCATGACGCAGAAATTGTTCAGGTAATATCGTAAATATCAGAAATTTCTCTTTCCCCAGCCCCCCGCCCCCACAACCCCACTCCCAGTCCCCAGCCAGCCCCGAAGTAATCTACCTGGACGCGAGTTTCATAAACTTTGAGATATATTATGATTGTACATTAATAGGGAGAAGTCAGCTATCGATAGAATTCAAAAATGTTTATTGTTGTGAATCTGCGATTAGCCAATTTAGCACTTCAACTTGCGTGCTTCGTTGCTACGATGCTCCATTTATTTTTAAATCCACCGCCACAGTGGTACGGACATAAAATAGCGAACCCTTATTGCTTCAAACTCAAGTAAGTACTTAGTACTTTCCGGTCATCTTACTCTTTTCGTAAATAATAACAAATAATAGCCAGCAAACACTTTGATTCATCTAATATATAAAACTCTCATGTCGAGGTGTTCGCAATTAAACTACTCCGAAACGGGTCCACCGATTGTTATGAAATTTTATATGCATGTTTATTAAGTCTGAGAATCGGACTAAAGTTAATTCTAATCCCCCAAGAAGTTAAGGATGACAACTGTCTAAATTTTTTTATTAATAAGACAAAATTTTTAGTTTTTATTTTTTATGTTACAGCATATAAAAATATATGCAACCCCAAATTTTCACCCTGTTTTTGTGTGGCGAAACGACGTTTGTTGGATCAGCCTGTTGTATATATCTTTATATCGATATCGATAATTTAAAATGTACATCCCTAAGCCCACACGTTATGAACATTTGCATAGTCTTTCTTCCACATTTAGAACTTTATAAAAGCTTAGTTTAATTGAAACAAACGAGCTATGGCTTCTACGTCATCAAAAAATATTTGCCATCGACATAAACACCGTCAACCTACTTTTATTAGTTTCACACCTTAAGTCCTGATTTGTAACAAGCAAATAATATATTTTTATATTGCAGTGTTTATTTCAAGTAAACCTCAGCTCATATGTGTATTAAGTAACAAAAAATACAAACTGATCTGAGCTGTCAATTTCAACATTACCAGCCAAAAACCATTGAAGTCAATTCTATTCGAGCCACATAATATTAGAATGATTAATCGTATAACTGATTGTATAAATTATATACAGAAATTTCTATATAATCGGCAAAATAAAATCTACTCTTATACATAAGTGTAACGGGAGCGGAACCGCAGGACGATCTTAGTATTTAATAGCATAATTAGAACACTATGTAACAGCTATTTTTGTAAAACAAACGCATTGAATTAGACTAATTCAAGGGCGTTTTGGTGTTAAAAGGCGGCTCACGAGTGTGGCTCATTTTAATATTCACGATAGAGAATAATTAGCCGATCCTGTCCACTATAGGGTGACCATCGTAACTTCTTAACTAGGAGTCATTAACTCAAGTTGTTACTACGTGACGAGTTTGAGTGTTATAAAATAAGAATACGAGTTTTATGACCTTATAATCGTATAGCTTAAATCTATATTAAATTAACCTTTCACAACTGCCTTTTAAAATAGTTATTTTATTATTCAATATAATATACCAATAATATAAGACAATAAATAAGCATAAGTGAACGCATAAGAGGAATGGCGATATCCGTAACCAACAAAAAGCCTAGTCACCGCGCCCGTTGTTTCTAATTAGCTGTATTCAGTTTCGGGCGCGGCCGGAATACGCGCGAAACCATCGGCTTAATTTAATTATCTGTGCTAATTTATGGCCCTAGTAATTTATAGTCTATGCTACACTGATTACAGCTACGTACGACTATTTCTATATCATATTTCTGATACCTTTCTACACGGAAACTTCGGCAAATGTTTATTTGCAAGCACGATTGTTCTTTTTCCAGTAGAAACGGTTGTAACAACTGTATTATTAATCACACTCATTCACTGTGTCGGCTTTGCATATCGAATGGCGTATGCAAAATAAACGACGCCATCTTTTGACCGGCCCCATAAATAAGATTATATATTAAACACCCCGGTCGGAGGAGTTAAATAAGCACTAAGCGACCCTTTGAATATTCTACGAGCTAATTATAAAACTCTATAATATATTCAGGGAAACAGAGAGAAGTTTGAGCGG
The DNA here is from genome assembly GCA_025727935.1 of Hebomoia glaucippe. NCBI lineage: Eukaryota > Metazoa > Arthropoda > Insecta > Lepidoptera > Pieridae > Hebomoia > Hebomoia glaucippe. The sequence continues at coordinate 12,192,140 of JAOSYY010000015.1, forward strand.
AGTCGACAGCGCGCTCATTAGCGAGCCTGAGCCACTCAAACCAGCCTAATTATTGCAGCGGCCTCGCGAACGATATTCGTGAAATACTTTTAGCTCTGTGTGACAATGTGCTTCGCGACGAGTTTTTGACAAATAAGTCGACGCTGGCTGCCATCGCCGCTTCCCTATCTGGGTCACGGTGCCAGAGTTCGCTCAGATGTGCCTTCACAAAAGAGTGCGGGGCCTCTGCGCCAAAATCTCTCTAAATACGCGAACCATCTCAGCCGAGATTAAAAGTTTGCGGAGATAAAAGTCGGCGCCATAACTCGCACGTCATCAGTCGCGTAGCCGTAATCTCACGTTAGTCCTGCCGGGAATCGTCTCGACGAGCGTCTTTGATTAACCCCTTTGAGTTAGAAATGCTCCCGACAATTTCATCTGCTCCTGAGCTCTCACACACATCCGTCTTCATTTACGTTCACGAAACGAAGCAACAATTTCGAGCTTAATCGCTGTTAAACCGCTCGCTAATAACAAATCTCTGTACGATATTTGTGTGTAGCTTTTGTTTCGAAACAAAGACTTAAGCTTGAGGCTTCTCGTAAAGCACAGGTCGTGCAGCTCGACCTAATTTCTGGCTTGGCCGGTACCCGTGACGTCAGCGGATAAGACCCGGTGTACACGATATCCACATTACCAAAGTTGTAAGCATGAATTACTTGATGGGCTGCATACGTAGTTTGTGACACCGAATCACGCTATTTTGCTATCAACTGAATTAGATGTATAAATGAGCATACATGGCCTTCTCTTAAGACAGCGGACCGTCGTTCTGTCTACACAATACTCGTATCCATTACGAAAGTGGCCTCTAAATTCGGCTTAGATTTAATGGACGAGCATAAATATGAATAAGGTAAGTTGAAACAATTCGCCGAGAGTCGGCTGACGAGTGGCTTCGTAGTCGCAACTAGCGAGTATTTAGCATAACAATAAGTCGAGCAGAAACAATAGTGAGGAGTTTATGCAAATAGCGACACAAAGCGTCTAAAGTGGCCGCTTGTGCGCCGACCTTGCCTCCAGACTGCGGCCCACAGTGCTCACCACGCGCAGTGGAGAAACCGGCCGCTGCCGAACAAAAATAGCTGATAGCACTAATGACACTTTTAATGAAGGGACGGAATGTGAAATTCTATCCTGACTAAAAAAGAATCATATTTTTAAAACGTTTTATTAGCGTTATTTCGCTACATCGTGTTAGTCCAGCTGTTTTTGTTAGCATGCTTCACATTGCTAGTTCTTTTTTAGTAAAGTAGTGTATTTTTAATGAAACTGTCGTTTCATTTAGCTGTACTTACAAGATGGAGTTGTAAATAATGCTAATAAAAAGTGTTAAAAATATGTCTTTTGTAGTCAGGATTGACTGTATCTCCGTTCCTTCATCAAAGGTGTCATTAGTACTATCGCCTGTCTTCGTTTTCGGGAGCAGTCGCCAAACATCCTGTATACATGTCGATGGCGTTGCCTGTCAAAGTCTATACGGGTTGAGAAATAGCTATCTTTAAGAGTTTTATTTGTGTGTAGAAGATGTAACAGACAGCATTTGCAAAGCCATTAATACGTAGAGTGCTTAAAAACTGTTAGGACGTTTTATTGTGTATAAGCACTAGCAGATTACAGTTAGCGAAGAACTTTCTGGAGCCGAGGACGATGAATAATAAACGATCTAAGCATTTATCTTTATTTAAGTCGTAAAAGTGAATTGCTCTCGTAGTATTTATAATTAAATTACAAACTCAAGTGATAAAAGGTGTAAAAATGTAGAATAATATTGTATCGTCTATTAAAATGTTTTAAATAATCCTTTATGTATTCAAATTTCACGATATCTTGAATTAAATTATTGTAATTTGGTGGTAATATCCGTTTCTTATTAAAAAACGGGTCATTGCTCTATGGTAATTAACGCGCAATGGTTGATAGAACATCGTGAGCAAAAGGTCACGCGCCGGTAATGTTACAATATTGCAGGAACCAGGAAATCCTTCGCAGCGCGAGCATTTATTGGATCCAGATTGCCGTCTGCGATGGACGAGATTGGCCGATAAGCCGCGGCTTAGTTCAGCTGAGAGCTCGCAGATGGAAATGCATGAGATCAATATTGCTGCATGCATTTAGATCACACGCGCCGCCGGAATCGGTGGAGTAGAGTAGTGGTGCCTCTCGTACACTTGCATTAACTGTCAAATGTGATCGTATACTTTTATTCTTTATAATATTTTAATTACTTATCTTTAGTATCAAAAGTTCTTTTACATCAAAATCATTATATTAAAATTGCTCCAGCCATTTATAGACGTTCCAAATGAAAACTTCAGTGGCATACGTTATCATACACGAAGTTCCATATAAAGTTATTCCCTGAATGGATCGATATTTTCTATAGACGACGCGAAGGTTCAGTCTCGTGTAGACGATACGAGAGCCACATGTCATCGTTATTTTAATGAGGCCCCGTCGACCTATTTACGTCTAATCTGTTATTGGGGACCCCATCGGAACCAAATCTGGTCTAGTAGAAATGTTGCTCGTTTTAAAGCGGAAAATAAAAAACGCCGTTGTCGCTACACCATTGTCGAAAGTGCATCTAAGAAATGAGCAAAAGCAATCGAGTGAGGAGTGGCGTGGAGTGATGAGGAGTGGCCTCGACTCGAGATAGGGTCAACAGGCCGTTTGCGAGTCGACCTCTGACCTCACACTACCACTAGCAGCCAATCGAACCGTCGTGAGAACCTTTATGCATACCCGCTTCCGATGTTAAACAACTCGGGACAGTCTATTCGGTCTTAATGCAGGTGAAGCATTTCAATTAATTGTGCTGTCATGGCCGGAAATTAAAAATATAAACATTAGTCCCGAGAGCTCGCCTTAGTATATATTATATAATACATTATATACACGTTTTACGAAGTAAACAATGTATTATATCACAGAGCGAAGTTTATTACTAATAGTGTATCCTCTATAGATCTTCCACTTTACCAATCTCGTTAGTTTATAATATTATATATTACCCCGTTACAGGTTGTTGAAATCAAAATCTAGCCAATTTCAAGGCAGGAATAAGGCAAAAATAAATGTACGCCGCGGAGTCAGGGACGTGATAAGACGACCGACGGTTTAACTTAATCTAACTCGTTCTCCCGACCCCCTTTGCCTCAGTGCGTCTTTACGACCCGCATTAACTCTGTCCAACGTTTCCGCCTTTAAGCTCAGATAACTGAGGCCTCCGATGAGCGATTGGCGATTCGACTGTACGCGGAGGAGCAGGTGAAATGTCTCATTGAGTACGTTTATTTTGTTAATTCGACTTATCGACTGCGCAATACCTCGTCCTGGCCTTGAGTGCATCCAAATAAATAGAGGAGGCCATAGTCTTACGTTAACAAGTGGAATTTGTATAAAGCCCAATTGAGTTTAAGAAGGAAAAAGGTGGCACGAGCGCGCCATTTCATAGTTGGCTCATAAAGCCGGCGGCGCCCTAAAGCGCGGTTACTTTTATGGCGAAGCCTCCATATGGAAATTACTTTTTCGTCTATTACCCTTCGCTTCTCGTTAAGGTTCTAGCGATGCTTTCAACTTGCGACTTGTTCACTGAACTTATTCATGTATCGTAGTTATGTTTTTATTGTTGAACAAATGCGAAAACGCTCTCAGTATTTGAATCTACTATTCCTCTTTATCATAAAATAAATTTTCCTCTTAAAATGATTTAATACAATAATCGAAAATAATACGTTGTACATGCATGTGTTTCGTAGGAGATAGTGGGACGAGAAGGTCGGAGCCCAAAAAATAAGGAATCTTTTCCTTTCATCCCAAATCTCGGCACGTAGGTAACAAATGAGCGCGCGTTACGAGTATTTGTGCGGAGCGACCGCGCCCGGGGCTGCGGCGCTTTGGAGCCGTTCTAATGCCCTCTTTCCTCATATTGTTTGCTAAGAACAATGCCGAATCTTTGCTTTCAGATTACCCATTCAACTCGAACATTCCTACAAGCAAAAGTATTTAATAAACAGCGTCTCTGATCTCATATTCACTTAGAACTTCTACTTGTAGAGCCTTCCAGTAGTGTATGAAATTATAATAAATATGACAAATAGTAATTTAAAATAATCTCGTAATCTATAAATATTATGGATATATAAGAACGCATATACAAAGCTGAAAAGATTTTTCTCTATACATTTGAACGCAGACTAAATTATTACAATGAATAGTTTAGCATAAGGTTCTCATTGCATACTTTTAAATAAATTCATTTTAAAGAAAACATTTGCAAAGTACACAGACAGTGTTTCAGTCATTAAGTACATTAGTAAAAATACTTAATAACGAATTAAAAAGACGAGTTAATTGGCCGTAGTGGGGCAGAGAGGCCATCGGCGCGGTGACGTCCGCGAGCGGAACAGGGTCAGCAAACCAGTTAAGCATGACGCTAATACGCTTATAAGAATATTGGATTTGCTGCCCACCGCAGTACGGCACCGATCTTCGCCGCCAATTGGCTTCGCATCACTATGCGTATTGCGACCGGCTGCGGCCCGGCTTATGTAATACTTCACGAGATAAGATCAAGATTATTACTTACACATGCAAAATTATTTCCGAACGTCTTATCAAATGGTCGTTAACTAAGCCTGATTGAATGTCATCGTCAAACAGCTTACGTGGTGGAGCAGGGCTACGAAAGGAGGTGCTACGGCGGCGCTACGCGTGGTTCAGCACGTGCTACGAGGCTACGCCACTCCTAAAACTGTTATCCTGCGCAGCCCGCGTGGTCTTACGTGATGACCTACACAATGAACTTGAAGAAATAAATGCAATTCCATTTAAAACATGATACGATTTGCGCAATGGGAGCGCCCGTGCATCCATCCATTTCGACGCGAGACGCTAAAAGCAAACAAACCGTCGACACATAAATCCCGCCGCTTGTTTATCTGTCCGCTATGACTAATGGCTTGCATCACGCTCGTGTCGTGGCAGAATGCTGCCATTTTTCCCCCGTCCGCCATTCGTTACAGATAAACAATGTAAATCCGAACACATCATGTATGACGGTCTTGTGCGCGTAGTCTAACTAATAATTGATCTACATAAAAACTTCGTTAAAAGCCACGACGGGGCCTAGAGACGCGAACGAATACGCCCTGCGCAAATATACATTTTATGAAAACCTCTCCAGCGGACGCTTTTCTTTGGACAAAATCGAATAAAACCTTTCATAACAAGTTTATCGACGTCAATAAAGTTCGTTTACAGAACGAGGAGAATTAGAGCCCGCATTTGAATACGGGATTAAACGAAAGACGTTATCCTCCGACGGCTCGCTGCGTATTGCGTCGTAAAGGCCCTTCGCTCTGCATCCTCGTTTGTTCTCCGCGACGCGGAAAACGGAATGAAGCAATTATTGCATCGGATGCGCGTCGCTCGCCACCGCCGCTGTACATTGCGGCTTCGGCGCCGCGACGGGGGCGATTTAGGGAAAAATGTGGAAATGTATCGCACAGCCTATTGGGGTTTTTAGCGAACGGTCGCAGAGGGCGACGAGGCCGGCGGGCGCCTCACGTGGCCCGCTCGCGATCGATACGACGTGCACGCCAACTGTTGCGCCATACGCCCTCTCCCTCGCACGCGATGCCCGCCAGTTCACCAGAGAGGGACGGAGGAAAGGATTCATGTATAATTGCATGGCGCAACGCTCGAGAACGTAGCTATTTCGCTCTGTCTCCCGGGAGCGATGGCGGCGGGACAAGGACACGAGATGCGGCAAGCGTTCCCGAAACGCCACAAAAGAGGTCGCTTGATGAATAACAATGCGGACTGCGGGTAAGATGTCCTTATCGAGTTCTAACTCGCATAGTAAATTATTTACTATGAACACTTGTCGATCGGCCGAAGGAAGGAACCGGGAAGCCTTTCGTCACTTCCGGCTTTCGCAACAATTTCAATACGATACATTTGTACTTTGGAAATATTCGTAAACAGAAGCGTAAAAAGCTCCATTTCCAGCCACGGCGTTTTCATTATCAACCGGCGATTCGTCGGGTACAATTCGCTAATCATTTTTTGCAATGTATTACATAATATTTCCCAAAATATGCAATTATTAATACAAACATTTAATCAGCTTACGTGTATTTCAAACATACAAAATATTCACATTTGAGACAGTGCATATTAATGAATAAATTGTACGAAGTGGAGAACCTCACTAAGGTTACATGTGGGTGCAATACGTGTAACATAATGTTAAATTATGTTACGTTGCCACAATTGCTACAATAAAATAATTAAAGGCATCGTCTTTCTCCCGTTAAGTCGACTCATTGATATCGTTCTTTGTGTTGTTTATTTTCTTCGCAACGGTTCAATGTCTACAAGCAATTTCATTACATTTCAAGTGCCTTCGTTAGTCTCCATACTACAACACGCGGTGCTCCTAAGGTGAGCTTGAATGAGCACCCTCTGCGTCTTACCACCGCCTACCATTTGACAAGGTCCAAAAATATGTTATGGAGCTACGAAAATAAACTCATTAGATCTGAAATACAAAGGAATTACGTAAGAATTTGTTGTTTTATGTAATTCGTTAAAGAGCGATCCAATCGTTTGGGAAATTTCCCGAAGATAGCTTTGTATATAAAATACACTCCTAACGGATAGCAAACAACTGTGTAGCACTACAAAACTGATGTAACCCGTTTCGCCCCGTTAAAACGATCCAAGTTAATGCGATCGGTTCAGATGTGCACAGGACCGAGCTTACACTGGAGGCCATTCATTGAGTCGTGCGCCAGACGCGACTCTGTCTCCTAATTCAATCAAACTTCGCCAACACTTTAATAATATAAAAAATGAGCCAGGCACAAGGACAGCGGCGGCCAACGTAATACACACAGATTTAATCTCTCTTCAAAAATAATAATTTGATTGGTTAATTCTAAGAAATGTCGCGCATATGAGTATTGGTCGGTTTTATATGAGGCTCGCTTCCGCCCCGAAAATGTTCGTTAGGAA
>JAOSYY010000015.1:12199301-12213009 GCA_025727935.1 Hebomoia glaucippe
CTAAGAAATGTCGCGCATATGAGTATTGGTCGGTTTTATATGAGGCTCGCTTCCGCCCCGAAAATGTTCGTTAGGAAGATATGCGAGCAAGAATGTCGCCGCGTAGGCTGAGCGGCGAAGAGCGGCGAACAGCGGCGCTTGCCAAGTAATTGTTACCCTTTGTCTCGGCTCGATGTACTTGGCAGAAAGTGTGCCGCAGCGCACCAATTTAGTTACTGCCGTCTTCGAGGCTCGCCTTATTACGCGTTTTATGGGCCCCTGAGGCTTGCGGCCAAATTGCTGAAGGTCCGTGCTACGTACGGTGCCACTTAGACTAACGACGGAGCCTTCTCTCGCGTCGTTTGTGCTTTCAATGATAAAAAGCTATACCTAGAGAACGCCATGCAGCTGTATAACGCTTTGAAGTAATAAAAGGCGCGCCTCATAGCTCACGATCATAAACTCGTTTTATGTCTAGCTTCTAGTAAACCTGATAATGTTTTATTTAGCTATATCATATTAAAACTCGCTGCTTTCCAGGAGCCGTGTGTCGTTCAATTATTTTTTAAGAATATAAAACTGGTCTTACAAGATTAAGGTTTTATAGCTTTTTGTAATAAGGCAAGCGAGCTTACAGTTCGTCTATACTAAGCGAATCCAGTCGCCCATGAACACCTCTAAGTTGCCAAGCTTAAAGAATATTAGATCATTTGGCAGTTTTAGTGACTTACTTATTCTGATGAAATCGAAAAGGATTTTTCCACCTCTGAGCGGTGGTACGTAACCCGGATGGAATCTATTGCTTATTAGCAGTTCCGTCAGCACATTTTCTACTCCAAATGCCTGTGTTTGTGACTCTCGTCCGAGCACGAGGCTCTAATATATTTTCAATATACGAAATAAGCATGTCAAATATAATAATACAATGACAATTATGTTTGAGCATTTGTCCTCATGGGAATCACGTTTCGTCGAAAGTTCAATTTTATTAATGGCTGGGAATAATAAAGAGTATTAAAATACATAAGGATGGACAGCAAACAAATGTATTGTAATTATGACGAATCTCACATTTTATTTTTTTTTTTACAGCGAGAGATAGGTTTTAAGCAATATTTGATGAGAACATACAAGTCCTTCATTCACGAGAACAGAGTGTTGGTAATCGACTGTTTGAGAACGCGAAACGAAGTTGTGGGATATCGTGCATGCCGACCGTACCTTTGAAAATGTTATGGAATTAAAAATGATAAAAGTTAATTTAAGGTTAATTACTCGAAATGGAAAAAGCCTGACCAGCTCGGACACGTAGGTGCCCGCTGTGCGCAGGCGCGTGTCGTGCTTCGAGCACATGCCAATGAGGATTGCTTATTTGGCTTCCACGGTTGGCGAGCACCGCTACGAGTTTACGTTTCGACACCAACTGTTCGTTTATTTCACCAGGCCTCTGCGACAATCTTTGTTCTCCGTGTATATAATATAATGTACTCTTATTTAGATAATGTGAACATTAAATGATAAACGACGATCAATAAAATAAGTAATAATTAAGTTAAGGAAGCGCTCGTAACGAAGGCTTTACTTCCCCAAATGAAAATATATCGCGATCGAGAGGCAGCTTCCGAAAGCGTTCAACTGAAATAACTGAAAGTTAGATGACAGCAAATTGAATATAGGCTCGCCCGGGACCGCTCTGCCTTCCGCTGTCTTCCCGGGAACGAGTCACAGGCTTCGGCGATTATGTTTGAAACCACTAAAGCCTTCATATTCTGCGTATTAATTATCGCTCGCTCTTTGAACTCAAACGAAATGAATTTAATGAAATTACAAGAGGACATTGTGTCGTACACTTGCAGTACTAGTTTGCTGGGAGAAGCGAGGGCACAATTTAATGATATGTTCCCTCGTGCCTTGGCCCACACAGTTTCTCAATGATAACCCTTCAGTCGGACCGTCCTCAGCTAAGCGTAGTGAGCTTCCGAACTTCGCACATCTCACAAACTTATGATAATAAGCCGCCCAAAGCTTTAACTCCGGTTTCGGCTTATTGATATAATTTACAAGGAAATACTCTCTAAGGATAAGTTTTGCTCAGTTTTTCTTTCACCTCAGACCTATTCTAACTTTATCACCACTCTTGTAGGGGTGTATCCATCTGAAAATTACTTCTTTCTCTATGATGTCAGACTGTGAGTTAGAGGACGTGGTATAAGGAATACTTGGTTGGTTGGACGGTTGGCGATCGCTTTAAACTATAGTTAGATGCTCGTATTTTGCCGCTTTATTGTACAAAGTACCTTTATAAGAGTGAAGCAACGTAATCATCTCAGCCTCGCAGTTGTCACGTGCTTTAATCAAAACGGATCGAGAATTGAACATTTTCAAGTAAACCCCACACAAGGGATATGGATTAAGTCAGTACGATGTGAGTAAAAACATTAGTCGGGTGTCTCGACGACGCCGCGTACGCGAAGCAGGGTGGAGGCGAAGCCCCATCGCGTGGCGCGCCGCATGCACCCGCTACACTCAACTGTAACTACTTGGCCTATTAATATTCAAAGAGCCCACGCGAAAACTGTACACCAATTTGCATAATAGTCGGTTTTTCTGGAAAATACTTTTAATTTTCACTCGCTTAATTAAGCCACAGCCCCTCACAATGTTTCATTATTTTTTTATTTTAACTACATAATTATGTATTAAAGTACAAACAGACATACCGAAATTTATTCGTATGAATTTGAATCCCTATCCCAAGTATGAACAAAAGAGTTAATAAAACCTGATTAGAACGTGGCATAAGGCGAGTCGCCCTCTCTTAAGAAGGTAAAAAGTCTCAAGCAAAACGTTAGGAAGGCGATGCACAGTATCGACCGCCTCGACTACAGGTGGCTCGCAGGTGGCTCGCAGGTGGCTCGCAGGTGGGCGATGCCCCGGCGACGGGCTACAGATCACTCTATAGAGGATTCCCTATTTGGTGTCACATCGTTTGTTTCACTGCGAGTTACAAGACGTGGTCTATAATACTAGCTGACCAGACAAACGTCGTTTTGGCACATAAATGTATTGCGATTAAAAAATAGGGGAGAATTGTATATATTAGATATAGTTTGACGATTTTAAGACGCGCTCTCGGGAGTATACGAGTAGTTTATACCTGCTACCTGTTTGACAATTGGTGTCACAGCCGCTCTGTTCTACGGCCCTTATGATCTATTTCTTTTTTATTTACGGCCCTGACAACACAATGGACATCGCCAGAGCTTCTTTTTAAATTTATTTTCATAAAACGATTGCGGCGTCTCTTATATTTTATTGTTTTATTTTAACAACTTCTGAAAATCTATTTCAATCATACCATTTGCTGATAAGAATGTCAACAAAATCATGAAACCAACTCTCGTCCATAGATCTAAAACAACACACCAAACATGGCCCCCGCCCCCCGAGAGAGGGTGCCCGTGAACCCCACGGGCACCCTCTGTGCCAACGTGCAAAACACAAGGCGTGTCGGTGCCCAGCTCTGAGTCATTAGTCTACGCTTTCATTTCACTAATTTAATTAGAAACCAACTTGATATATGAATCACTGACAAAATTATTGTGAAGCACTAACACAGTCTGAGAATACGATAGGAATTTGTTTATTTATTATTGAGGTTTACGAAATGGATCGTGTAATCTATGGATGCAGCTGACTTGTTGGTAAAAACAACATTGCGATGACAGGAATATAATGAGAAACTACGTATTCACATAATCAAAAATTAAAAACAAATTATTACCATTTCTATTTCTAAATCCACACTTTATACAGCAAAGTTTAATTTGCCCATTAAAAATAAATAAAAAAATGGATCGCCACCTTAGGTAATCGCTTACCCCGCTCTTATAATTATCCTCAAAAATACTTCAGGACAATCTGTTTGGCTGTCGTCTTGTCCCCAGAAACAATTCCGCTTAATTCCAATTAGTTTTAGTGAATAATTAAAATTCAATATTAGAGACGTAAACGTTCAGCTTAGCCGCGTCGTTTAAACGTTCATCTTTAGTTATTTCGCGACAACTTCAGACTTTGACTCAATTAACCAACATTTACAGAAATCATTAAAATGCTCACTTACCTACAACACATCTGTTTTACGGTAAAACTTTTTAATTGTAACTGAATACATAATGTTTCATTCGTTGCAAAATTTTGGATAAATATCCGATGCATGTTTTCCTTACATAATGTTCCTTACAAAATAAAGTTGTAAATATTGATTCTTTCTGCGGGTACTTTATTATTTCTTATTTAATTATTAATTTTGATAAAAGGTAGAAAGATTCACGCACTATTCTTACATATAATAAAATTATGTTTGACAGTGCCGCTTCACGTCCGCGATATCAACGTACGAGCAGTCTAACCTAGCGGCGCCAGTCACATTATGTTAAATAAGAGGTGTTTTATTTGTGGAAATCCCTCTGCAGGTAAAGACATAAGTACACATTAAAGGAATCACAGAATAGTCTCGATGGAAGTAACAGCAATTACTTGAAATATAACTCGTAACTCGCCCGAACGAGTGTGGCGTGCATACGGTTTGCGCCGGTCAGTTGTTTCAAATGCAACCGGCTTGTTAAATTAATTCAAACACCATGTATTTGCTGACTCACGGCCCGCCTCATTACCCGCCACCGGCACGATACTTTGCGAATAGGGTTGGTGCAATGATCTCCATGTACGAGACCCGCTCACAAATCATTCGTATCTCGTAAAAGCAGCTCTTAGCCCGCTGTCACTAGCAATAAAGTGGTCATCAATAAACTTCGATAATCCAAAAGAGCTATAAAAATATTAACGGCTCGACTCGTAAGCTAACTAATAACTAGACTATCGGCTGCATTAAACGCTCGTTTGGCTCAGCGACGGCCAACTTGTCTCCGTGTCCTAATCAATTTGCCCTCTGCGAAATGAATCGCATGATTAAAATGTACAACAAATGCCGAGCGAATACGCCTTGTAAATAGAATCTATACGAAACACAATGACTGGCAAATAGGCTATTTTTGTTCGCGACACCTGGTAACCCTAGCGTGCTGTGGCCCGTGGCAACACACGACAACTTCGTCGGAACGAAGCGTTGTTCAAAACGGATTTATTGTTAGCACTCGTATAATATCGTATAATAGTGGTTTCGCTCATGCGGTACTCGGGTGGAGAATGGCAAGACTACGAAAGCCAAAGAACGTGCATTTCTTTCATTATAAAATGAAAAATTTTAATAATCTATCAATCATTTATAACAATCATGATCAAAGAGACTGCAATCCTTAAAGTTAAAAGTTTAAGCGGTCAAGAGTCGCGTGCCGACCGCGGCCGTCTATTGAGCCATTACACTCCATTAGCTTATGGCTTGATAAAGCCACTCAGCCCGTGTTTACCGAATACATCCTAAGCTTTTAAACCCCATCCTACCTTTGGGAATTACGCTGTGATCCGTAAAACACCAATTAAGTAAACACTATAAATTATATTAACTAAAAAAGATCAACATCCGTGATAGAACAAGACGCCTGGCTTATTCAACTGAGCCAACATTCATCAATATCTATTGAAGCATTAGAGTTACTGAAGGCGATTGAATCTCGAAATGTTTATCTAAATACTACTCAATTGTAACAATTGTTAGTATTTCTATATTGCATAGATTTCAATTTGAGAATTATAGATATTTTCATTGGTCATTTAATATCACAGTCAATACAGATGTAATATTCTATCACAGCTAGGACGAGACGGGCGGGAATTCCAATATACGCAGGAATGCCTTGTGTGCTACAACTTGTGGAATTTTTCCTCTCCGTAACTTTATAATATTTGGTATACGAGTGTCCTTACTATACTTTTCTATACAGATATTTTAAAATAATACCTTTAATATTAAGCTTTTAAGATCGGGCACGATTGAGATTATCCAAATATTTGGCAATGTTTAACGATTTCCTGCACAAAATCGTTACAAGTATGATAGGGACTTTGTACAACAAAACAGAATGGTAATTTGATTTACAGCAGCCAAAACGAAAAATAACTAATATTCAAGTTTTATGACAAAATAATCATCACATTATTTATGGTGAACATCAAACTGACGTTGACAACTCGACTATGGCTAGTGCTAACTGCTATCAATTAAAATACGAGTGCGTGAAGTTAACAACGATCAATTAATAATCGATCACAAAAAGATTCGATTAAATTAGTAAATATTAAATGAATTAACAGATAATTATCAATTTCAGGCCGAAATGTTCTTACTATACATAGATAATTGATAATACTATCGTAAACGCAATAATTGTCGCGATAAACTTAAAGCGTAAGTCGGGCAAGCTTTTGGAGAATCATATTATTTTATATCTTTCAACCATTAAGTAAACGTCATAAAACAGAGTACGAAAAGTTAAGTCCATTATGATAAGAGGGATGCAACAAGAAATACGAGTTCCAACTAAACATATGCTGTTTAGATGGGTGCGTATTACGCATTGACAAGGTGACCACGGCGACAAGCCTGCGCACTCCCGGCGGCCGTTATCTCGTTAGGCGGGCGGCACTGCGGGCGAGGCGGGCGAGGCGGGCAAGGCGGGTGAGGCGGGCCCGAACTGGGGCAGCGTGCCCGGTTCGCGGTGCGGCGTGGCGCAGCGGCCGCGGCCGGCGGGCGGCAGCCGGTTCGCGCGCGCGCCGCAGTGACGCATTGCAGGTGTGAGCCGCCCAATCGGCGCGCGCCGCAAGCCACCGACTCCGTGCCACCGTGGCCGTCCGATATAAAACCGAGTATCCTTCGCGGATCCGCTCTAATCCCTTGCCGTGCGTCCCGAGACATGGACTTGCATGTACAAAACGCAACGACACGAAAACTTCTCGTGAACGAATAAGAGCCCGGGCCGGTCATGACAGTGCGGCGATTCGATTGAACGACATAGAACGATTCGCACGGCGCACGGTCGCGAGTTTCCCGGCGCGGCCGTTCGCGCGACAGAGGGCGGCAGTATTCGTTTAGCCGTCGGTCTGTGAGGTCGCCTTGCGGCATAGTCTGTGATTTTTAGCGTAGATCCTGATAATCCAAGTTAATCGACTATGGTGAGTGTTCTTTCTTCAAAAAAAAAGCCGGAAGTGTTTTTTAGGAAGCGTTTAGTACCCGTTCCAGGATATATTTCGGGGCTTTGGTGAATCGGTGTTTATAGTGATGACGGCCTCCATTATTATTGTGATGGCCGTTTTTTTACCGCATTGCGGAACCAGTACGCAGTCCCGGCCATCGAAAGGATAGAATCGGGACCGTCCGGATTACTGCCGACGCGCAGATGCGAAGACTGAACGAGGAATATGCATAGCCGTTGCGATAGCTCGAGAAACGTCCGTCGCCATAGTTTGTTAGGTGTTGCCGACGTTTAGGTGACGTTTCATCGAATTGGAGGGAGTCTGGGAACTACATCGAGAGGCTTCTAGTTAGTGAACGCCGGGGAGGCGCAGTTGATGCTTTTGGGAGTAGAGGAAGCAGTGTCGCGCCCCAGTGTCGCCGATCGATCGGCCGGGCGCTGCTGTCAAACACCCGTTGACTCATCCCTAGCATAAGTTTTCATACGCAGTTTGGTAAACTAGTTCCGTTAACTTTCTTGCTTTGGTATCGACGGTGTGATACATTCCAACCACTATTGAAACCGAATCACGTCTCGAGCGAACTCGCGCTGCCCTCGCCTAGTTCGATACTTGTCGTGTTTTAGTACTGAACCTAATTTTGCATATAACAAGGCAGTATGGTAAGTACTTTTCCATTCAACATCATTAAAATCATTAGATATTCCTTTCAAATAGCCTAAAGTGACTAGTATCAAGAAAATTTGACTTGTGATTACAAGAATGATTGTTTATGTACGGTAGTTATTTTTATCTATATCTAGTAATCGGTGTTATTTGTAGTCGTAAATTTCAAAAGAGTTACTCGTTTTGAAGCCAATGTGACCCCAAAGGGTGACATTTGTAAGAAGCACAAACAATAACCTTCCTATTTATAGTATTTTGAAAAAGAGGCCATTGTTATGCAAAATACTAATGTTTACAAACTGTCAGTTTTTATAATTGAAAATAATCAATGTTGCCTTGTAAGCACTTATATGTGTTTAGAGACAGCTCGGGAAACCTTAGAAAACTAATTTGATTATACTGTGGTTACCTCATCGATAAACTTACAACCAATAAGAAATATGCTCTACTTCCACAGCTACATTCTCGTATATATTAGAATTTGAAGGAAAGAGTTTTCAATTACTGTCCTTTCACCATAAATTGTTTGAATCAAACTATACATGGGAGGACTTTGAAAGGAATAAAACAATAACTGAATGGGAAATTGCAAATTTTCAAAATTATTTGTATGTGTATCAATTGTATACTTAAAAATATCTGCTATTTGCTTTCTTTGCCAACTGTTTTGAGATTAACTTTTGTTTAATCCTATTACTAAACAATTTTTACCTTTTTGTCTGTATATCCATAGTATAAACAAAAGATGACCTGATGAACTTTTTATCTAGATAAATCTGCTGGAGTTTTGTAAAAATTAACTCAATTTATATATACTTAAATGATTCACGTGATTTTAACTAGTTAGCTTATTGTGATTACGTTTGAGTATAGGTTGCACAGTGAATCATTGGCCTAACCCTGGTTTAATGTTTGAATTTGAACAATGGGTGTGGTTACACAATTAAAGTTTGCAGAATTGCAGTGTTATCTGGAATCGTAAAGTGCTTGGCCAATAGACAATATTTATTTGTTCTTAAGTGCACCGATCATTGACATTCTTTGAGCTTGATTATTTTCTATACATTGATTGCACAATGAGTAACTATTTACAAAGGTATGCAAACATTACTTTTGATGATGTTGATTCTCCCGTTTGATTCTTGGATTGCAAATTGTTAATGTATGGGGGAAAAGTTGAGAAACAATTGATAACAGGTGTGGGGTACTGGGTAGTTTATATACTAATCGGTGTAATAATATTAATTCCATGTAAGCAATAACGTTATCAAGAAACTGATAAGCATTCATAAAAATTAATCATTATGATACCACTATCAAAATTACGATTGAAACATTTTAAACAAATTAAGCATACCTAACAAAATAGTCGACTCAGTTTTACATGCGGTCTGCCACATGCCTATTAATCGGATGCCGTCTGGAGTTGGAATGAGGCAGAAAGTTACATGTTGCAAGATAAGGCTGATGCCGGTTATCAGTCACATACGTGTGATCGGTGGGCTTTGGAGAGGATTATTCCAGTAGCAGTCTTTGTGCAAGTAAACAAAGGGGCGGCGGAGCGGGTGACGCTTTCGTGGTAGTTGTAATTATTTGGCTTCGCCGCGTTATCTGGTTTATAATATTGCAGTAAATGATAAAGCAAGTCATGTCTGCAGTGTGACGTGGCCGTAATCAAATAGAGAAATAATCTTATCGTCAACTTGTAAAGTATCTCATTAGCGCCGAGTCCTTTGCCGCGTCCGACACGAGGCACGATGGTCGTCACCGTGGTACGTAGGGCGCGCGCCGCTGTTCGAGCGGCTCGTGCGGCCGAGGGGCTCGAGGGCCGACTGCTTTAAGCCGTGTTTTGAAATGTTACAGGCTGATCAACTAACGGAAGAACAAATCGCCGAATTCAAAGAAGCGTTCTCACTGTTCGACAAAGATGGCGACGGCACCATCACCACCAAAGAGTTGGGCACCGTGATGCGGTCGCTAGGACAGAACCCCACAGAAGCAGAACTACAGGACATGATCAACGAAGTCGACGCGGACGGTGAGTGAGGCACGACGGGGCCGGTGGGCCTTATCGGCAATCGTCTCGTTATCGGCGAGAGCATTATTACATTTGCCGATAACGGATCGATGTCCGCACGTACCCTCCTATTCATTTTATGCTCCAGCAATTTTAAATAGAGAACATGCAATTTATTATTTGATACCACATCTCGAGAGAAACTCTTACATTTTCTATATAGAAGATTTATTGCTTATCTGCATTAACAAAGGAAAGGTTTGCGAGGCGAATCGGATCGTGTTAACATAGAGGGCGGGTATTTATAGGGTCCTCGCTCACCTGTCACCGCTCTTGGCGCATATCGATATAAATTCGTATTGGCCGCGGTGGAAGTGCGATTCGCCAACACGATGTTTCGATAAAGTAACCTTGGCCGCACTGATGCCAATGTGCGCTGGAGCCGTGGGAACCGGCAGCCGGGATCGGGCGCGATCCTTTTGTTTGTTGTCGCACTCGGTGCTCCGCTGCGCAATTAACACATGGCCCGCGAGTGAAACACTACACCTGGACGGAGCCCTGGGCCGCCAATCATCGTTGTGCGAACGCACATGATTATGTTGATTACTTAAATGAGCAAACGTATTTGGAATAATTTAGCTCGGCGCCGGCATCCGGGCACATCCGCCGGCCGCAGGATAGCGCTCCAGATAAGCCGCGTCCGCGTTTTCCTGCTTTAACCTTATCCTGTCTAGATACGGGCTCGACGCGAATTAATAACAAGTGTCGATTGTTGACTATATATAGTTTTGGGCAGGTTTCCATTTGAACGCCACGCGCGTCGTCTGCCGCTTTGCGATAATTGTCGTGGACCCGGTGCATACGTCCGTTGACTTCAAATTTGCATAGTTGTTTCGCTGCTAAGACGTATCATCTGTCAGTGGGCGCGAATCCATTAAATTTATGCCAGGGGCGACCTCGACGCGTGAACGGCTCGGGCCGAGTTCTTTGAACGCGCGTTTCATCGCAGAAAAGAGGCAGACTGCAGTGCTCCACTTAACAGCTGCCTGCATCCAATGTTCGGCTTCGATGTCTCGAGGCGCGATAACGAGTCGTTCACTCGGAGCTATTTGCGGCGGAACGACGACTCGTTACGCCAGTAGCGCTCTAATATTCGAAATCGATTCGCGCCTGGCCCGGCCTCGGCGCGGGTCTATCGATTCGCCCGCGACGACTGCGGCCACTCGGCGTTTGCCGCGCGCACCTAATTATACTTGTCGACAATTTCATTAGGGCTAATGTGATCGCCGATTTATTGCCGGCTCGTGTGCCCTTCCTAATATCTCACGGCTTATTATTGTGTAGTTGGCCGTTTATTTTCCTCTTATTTGTTATTCGTGGGTTATTTTTATATGCCACGACGGTTTGTTGCGTTGTTTCCTTCCTTTTAATACTTTACCAAGTCTCGAACGGACTGCGGACAGTCGGTTGTAGGTTCGTAGGTGCACGAGAGCAGATGGGTCGACTGCATGTATGTCCTTTACTTTGGCGAGTCGATGAAACATGTCGGTGGCGAAGAGAGTAAGGAGCGCGTCGCTGGCGCTGCGCCAAGTGTACCGAGCGGCGGCGGCAGGGTCTCCCGGCTAGGTGACCCATTGTTGTGCTAATTGCTCGCCCGTCGCGTGCCCTTTGCGATTCTGAATCACTGCTGCATTTAGCGAGTCCCGATTCGTGGGCCATGTGCAGTTATCGGGTGTCGTGATAACGCGCGAACGGCTCTGCAGGCGAGGCTGGCGCGCGGCCAGCGGGGGCGCTGCACGGAGGCGCTCGTACGCTGGCGTCGTGACAAAAGTAACATCGACGCCGATCTAATTTATTTACATTTTTTTAGATTGTTTACCGATCGTTGCGTTTCGGGAACATTAAAGCGATCTTAACCGCTCCTCTATTATTAGGCCGCGCGGCCGCCGGGCGCCTTAAGGCGCGGTTACGCACTCGCTAAAGAATGCCGCGAAGCCTCCGCCTCTGACGCCATTTTGACTCACTCGTCCTCGCTCGCCGGCCGCCTTAGCGTCGCCGCACCGTTATCGGGGCCTACCTGGCGACGATCGTTCAAAAGGCCAAGGCCTCGCCACTGATTGCATATAATTAGACACCGCCTAAACACCGCGAACGTGCGCCTGTCGATGTACAGATAGCAGACATTTTATTGCCGAGATTGTTCAGCTTAACTCCCGTGGCATTTGCTGCCGTTGAAGATTGACTAAACTTTGTTGAAATGTCATAGTGTCGCGGTTGGAGTAGTTTGTCTCGAGTTTCCTCTCGCACGAATGTTCCGTAATGACTGCCCAAAGAACCTTAGGAGCGATGTTTCGACGGCCGGTGGCCCCAGGAGACGACTTCTTCACGATAGACTTCGACAGCTGCCAGTGCGCCGCGTCCGACGAGTAACGAGGCGAGGAAACGGGCAGTGTCGCCTCGTGGCCAAACTTAACTCTCACTTATACACAGAATAAACCTTCCGTGATCTATTAATAAGGTTGATTGTCCATAAAACAAAGAGCACTAAAATGCTAGGCGATGCAGCTGTTTGTGATGTGCGTCGACCCCCTGAAATAGCCCGGAGCGCTGTACGCGGCTGCGAGACGCTCTCGATCGGCTTTGTTCTTTTTAAATATAATTCACTCTACGTTTCACGAGCGGCCCGTACTTGTAAACACACGTCGTTTTAATGCGCGTACATTTGCAGATGTTGACGTCACGCAAGCTACCTGCGCGGCCTCAGCGAACCAATGCAATAAGAGCCGTGAATTGCGATTGCAGGTAACGGAACGATAGACTTCCCCGAATTCCTGACCATGATGGCCCGCAAGATGAAGGACACGGACAGCGAGGAGGAGATCCGCGAGGCCTTCCGCGTCTTCGACAAGGACGGCAACGGGTTCATCTCGGCCGCGGAGCTGCGCCACGTGATGACCAACCTGGGCGAGAAGCTCACGGACGAGGAGGTGGACGAGATGATCCGCGAGGCCGACATCGACGGCGACGGCCAGGTCAATTACGAAGGTACGCCGCTCCCGCCTAGTCGCCGCCACACCGCCTCTCGACTCGAACCGACAGAGATTTGTCTGATTGCAGACTTCCATGCGCTCGCGCAAATGATATTCGCGCGCGGCGACGGCAGCCGCTAGCGCGCTCGTATCGTTTGCGTTCGTTAGGATATCAGTAAGGGACTCGCGCACTCATAGGTACTGGACAGTTGCCGCTCGTTTTAACCGTTCTGCGGTGTTGCCACTCGCCTCTCCGATCTCTCTCTCTCTCTCTCTGTCTGTCTCTCTCTTGCCGAGCACCCCACTCCATCACCTCTCTGTTGGTTGCCGTCGATGTGAATGCGACCCCTTCCGCTTGCCTCCCCGTCCCCGTGTGTAGTGACCGGCAACACCGGCCTCGTAGCGTCCCGACCGCGCCCCGGTCTCGCTGTTGTGTCGCGCCGCGGTCGCCCGCAACGGCTCGTTGGGCGCGGCCGCCGCGCTGCATGTGAACCCGTCCGTCTCTCGGAAATAGCACCCGGCGACGGGCGGCCTGTCGTATCGTATCGTATCGTATCGTACATAGTGCATCTCCTCTCTGTCGGTCGAAGCTGCCGCCGCCACCGCCGCCGCGACGCCACTGACCACCGTCTTTTTGCTTTCAGAGTTCGTCACCATGATGACGTCGAAGTGAGCCAGCGGCCAGTGTGTGTGTAAAAGAATTTAATATACATTTTGTTTCATGACACACAATATTACCATCGTATCGGACCTGCATTTCTCTAGTGTTTGCGATAAATTAAATATTGTCATCGTTTCAGTTTAATGGTATAATTGTATAGCGGCGAGGGCTGGGCGGCCCCCCGCCCCCGCCCCCGCCCCCGCCCCC
>JAOSYY010000015.1:12218570-12239159 GCA_025727935.1 Hebomoia glaucippe
AATAAGAAATATTTATTATCTGCATTCTGCACTATCTTTGTTACGAATGATGTCATTTGCAGCGTTTCGTTCTTGCAACTTGTATCTTAATTTTACAAAATTGTAAAAACTAATCGAGTTGCGCTTTAAAATGAGCATTAATAAATCGAAATTTGTTTATTAAAAGGTATTATTTTTTATATTTACTCGTAGTCACATAATAGATTATAATTGACACTTAAATAATTCCCATGACATGACGAGTGCAATAACTAAACATACACAGCTTACTTTTGACAGAAAGAGAATTGATGATTGAAAGTGATAATATGATAAATTTTATTAAAATGTATTTGTAAATGCTACTGAAATAGGTATGAAAAGAATGTGATTACAATGGGCGGATGTATCGGAATAACTAGAAGCAGAAGTGGACCAATCGAAGAATCTTCAGGGACCGTATCTCGACCTAACTCAGGTACGTGACCAAACTTGTCGCCGTGGAGTCGCCAATCCTATAAATTGAGTCTAGTATAACATTCTATTATTTGTAGGTGGTTTGCGAAAAAATCAATCGCTGTGTCATGAGACAATAAGATGGAAATCAGATGTACCACTGACAGAAGGTCAGTTGAGAAGTAAACGCGATGAGTTTTGGGACACGGCTCCGGCTTTCGAAGGTCGCAAAGAGATCTGGGACGCGCTGCGAGCGGCTGCCGTCGCGGCCGAGGCCATGGACTTTCAACTCGCTCAAGCCATCCTCGACGGCGCCAGTGTGTCAGTTCCGAACGGATACCTCACTGAATGTTACGACGAGTGGGGAACTAGATATCAGGTTTATTTTTTAATTACAAGATCACAAAGAAAACATATTCCAGCTTATGCTATATGTCAACTTCATATAAAAGAGTACTATAAGAATATTAAAAGCATTCATTATTGTCTTCTTTCAAACTTAACTTTGCTTTTAGCATCAGAAAATTGTGGCATATGTTTTAAAATATTTAACTGTCACAATGAACAGGTGCTTTATGAGTTAGTTAACTCAAAAGCACTAATTTTAGATTTTTTAGCACCTTGACTGCAGCTCATGTTTCTAATGAAGTATCCCTCAGGCCAGCTGCTGTACATAGGGTCTTTTGCTATTTTTTCCCTTCAGTATTTTGTATGATTCTTTATTTTTGCTCCTGTGGCAACTTTGCAATGCTTAAAAAGTGTAGTTCAAGTGGTCAAAATAATAATAGGTAGAAGAACAAGACTGTTATACAAAAATACATTCATATAGAAGTTCAAATATTATCAGAGGTAGTCTGTCCATACAGAATTGTAAATTGGGTAGTAACAGTAGTGCAATACTAATTGTTAAACTCGTTACGTAATGAGGTCAATTCTAAAAATGATTTCAGATTACACTTTATAATCATTGTACTTTAAAAAAATAACTAAATTCCACTGCTGCAGGTGCCAATATACTGCCTGTCGGCGCCAATAAATATGGTAAAAGAAGCCAGCGGCAGAGATTCCCCGGCCGATTGCTCTGAACCCGTGGAAGCGGGCTCGGAGATGGCATTGCGGTTGCGACTGTCCACCACTTGCAAAGATCTAATGCTGCCTGTCGGGTCTAGGCACACCATAGCACACTGCAAAGCTAAGTTACAGGTGTGTGGCTCTCTGTACTATTGCCGCCTTTTGGTTTGTTCTCAAATATAACAAATAGGAATATTTTCAGACACAAGAGGGTATAGAAGTGTGGCGGCAACGGTGGTTCTACGGCGGCAAGCTGCTCGGAGACAAGCTACCGCTGGAGGAAGCGAAGATCACGCCCGGCTACGTAGTGCAGGTCATCGTCAGCACGGATCCGCACCCGCCCAGCTAGTCGTCGAAGGCGCTGTTCGTCTGAAGAGGAGGCATCAACTGACAAACATTTCTTTTCAGACCAATTACGGATATCCTAAAGGCATGACCATGTCGACCCACGCTTACGCCGCGAAAACATCCGAGCGATCACTATACGCATATTATTGTATCATAATCGGTATATTTAAAATATTCTATTTTATTTACGTTTAAATCGTTAGATGACGCGCTCTGTGCTTCGAGGCGTCGTCCGAGAGGCTCCCCTGACGGTTCCGACGGCCTGTACATAGACATAGATGTAGAAGCGGCGCCCGCCCGACGTGTAAATAGATCTGTCCGATAGGAATTGATACTCTTTGTAAATTTGCGTCCAATAAACTCCACTGCCGTTTCGATCGTGCTCTTTGACGCTTGTCTGTCTTTTGTGTTCATTTATGTTATTTGCAATGTTCTGTGCGAGTTATTTCAGAAGCAGCGTGAAGCAGGCGAACGGTGCGCTTTGAGAGATGCACGATTCGAGCGACACGAACCGCTCGCCTGAGGGCTCGTAGACCAATAACGCAGGGTTTCCTAGATACTGAAATAGATGTGTAGTTAAAATTGTTTTCGTCAATATTATAGTATCGTCATATGAAGTGATGCCTTGCGGCGGCGGGCGCGGCCAGCAGATCTCAGACAATCGTGGAATAATCTCAAACTACCGATATCATTAAATTTTATTTATCTTCTTGAATGTAAGAAATCGTCTCACGGTGCTAATTCTTCGCTCGCTACACAACTCTGTCGCGGTACAGTTAAGTTTTGACGCAAGCTGGGTACGAAGAAGTTCAGTTTCTTTTTACGATTTCAATAATGAAGGTCCCGGTCGTTTTTCTTTGGGTTGTTTTGTGGATCGACTCTCTGAAATCTGAGCGCAGAATCGGTGGATAGAGAAGGTCTCTTGGCAACCAACGCGATACGGGTAAACTCGAAAATTGGGACTGAAATGGTATTTGTGTCGAGTGGACCGCAGATGTTTTGTGGAAATCTTAAGAGAGACGACAACTAAATGTGCCATAATTTATTTTCGTGAACTGTAGGCCTAAGTCGCATTTAGAGGCGTTTCCGCCGACGCCCGCCTAAGGTTTCCACGACGCGTCTCTTGACTTCGATCAAAGCGCACATTTTATTGTATACATTTTCTATTTTAATATTTCCCTTCGTATTACACCAGCTGCGTTAATCGGCCGCTGCGACAACGGTGTCCCACTCCACGGAGCTGGTTTAATCTGAAGCGTTACTCTAGGAGCCTAGATATTAATAAATTAACATATAAAATTATTAAAATCTAAAGATACTGCACGCGTTTGTTTTATTTATTGTTCCGCGTCCATCGTGCAGCAATAAGACAAATGTCGACGCTCATCTCTAGAAGTGTTAAACAGATTCCTATGGTTCTAAGACGTCGGCGAATGAATAAACAAGTTTAATAACAATCTTTTATTCCTACAATACTGTCCAAAATGCTCCGTCTTATAGCTACAATGTTCATCTCATTTGTTGAACCACTCGACTGTTGCACGTCACAGGGGAAATTCTTTCACTACTTGGGTATGTACTTGAGCAGTTTAATCTCATGCGTGAGCCAGACCGCAAGAGAGAGCAACACAAGCGAGCCCGACTGATGGGAAGCGGCGAGCGGCGTCGGCACGTAGTGTAGCAGCGTCAGCACGCCGAGCGTCACCTGCAGCCAGGCCATAGCGCCTACCGCGTGCGCCACGCGCCTTGCCGCCGGCGACAGCGGTGAGCGCCGTGCCAGGAGCCAGAGCGCGCTGGCGGCCAGCAGCGTGCAAGTGCCGAGCACGCGGTGGTCAAACTGTACTGTGGTCGGGTTCTCCGTCAAGTTGCGCAGTGCCGGGCTGAAAGCGAGGATATCGTCCGGCACCCACGTATCGCCCATCTTCGGAAATGAGTTGTAGACGAGACCCGCATCCAAGCCAGCCACGAACGCTCCTGCAAAGTGACAGATTCTCATTCAGATGTTGGTTCTTTTGCACAGTCATGTCCATTAAATTTAAGACTGAAAGGGTACGCACCCGAAAGCGCGGTTACGAACGCCATCGCTTTTACCAAGTGCGCGGTTGCAGTGACTCGAGCGAGCTCCTTCACTCGCTGATATGCGACGTGCGCGGGCGCGGGGCGAAGCACGCGCAGGGCGCCCGCCAGCAGACCCGTGTACAGGATAAACGCTAGGCCCAGGTGGGCCGCCAGCCGGTACTGCGACACGCGCGGTACGTCCGACGGGCCTTGGAACCGATCCTCGAGACCAGACTTCACCATGTACCACCCCATTAGACCCTGAGGATACATTTTTATATAATAACGTATGTCCCCTCGGTTTGGAAGTAAAAGCGTGTAAAGGAAAACAAGCTACCTGAGCGCCGACTAGCACGCAGTATGCGGCCACCCTCACTTTCATGGCCTTGTCGAGGTAACCCCGGAGCCAAAAGAACGTGGCGGGGAGGAACATCGCAGCTCCTATGGCGCGGCCCCAGCTCCGGTGCGCGAACTCCATCCACCAGATCCATTTGAATTCTGACAGAGTTATGTTCATGTTCTTACTGAAATGTTTATTTTATGTGAATAAGTGTCAATGCCACCATGTTAGTGTTGAGACATCCCACATCCAGGCGGTGCCATGAACCATATTTGTTAAACTCACTACTTATATTCAGGGAACTGCTGGTATGTTTCAAATTCTCCTTGCCATTCCTCCTCAGTTCTTGGCAATTTTTCTCCAAGTAGCTTCCACGTCACCATAGACAAACCTGATTCAGTCAACCGAGTAACCCCTCCTAGGAAAGAGCGATTAATTTAATTCCTAACACTTCTCCACGTTGCGCCAAAAAATGTAAAGTTGGTAAAACTTCATCTGCGGCTACAGAAAAAAAAGACACCAATATTTGTCATAACTTTATTTTTAACCTAAGTAAAAAATCTTTAATCACTTATTTACTACCATTAGTAGTGGTAACTATTAAATTGACAATGTAATAAACACAATACAGGAGCACTAAATAGCCAGCGGCCATACCTAACACTACCGCCGTGAACACCATTCCACTGCATCCCAGCAGCCAATAGCCGACCGCTTTGGATGTCTTCTTTGGTGTTGAAGACGAAAACCTTGCGACAATGCCATTACTTCGGATTATATCACAAACCTACAAATTAAATACTCGATTATAAACACGACATGATAAATAAAATATAGTTGAATTGTATTAATCAAACTTTTTGCAGCTATCATATCATCAGAGTGCTTTAGATTTATATATTATAGATGAAAAGGACATGCGTAACGTACTCTGAAACTATTACTAGCGTTATTCCACCGTGCCTGTGTTATGAAGGGCCTAGTAGTTCCAGTGCCGTGGGACCTGGCGCTCGCAAGTAATAGCCGACTGGGCGCCCTCAAATACTGTGGACATCGGCAAACCTGCGCCAAACTGAGCATGTTGCTGAAATATTCAGATAACACAAGTTTTTGACTATTTGCAAAAAAATACCTAATTTATAGATTGTGAAATCAAATGCAATAGGTAGTTCATAGACTAACCTTAATTAATAGTACTCCTTTTAATAGGAACAAATCTCTAACGTCATAGCAGCTGTTTAATCATCTAGAAAACCTATTATAATTTTACAGAATGTAGAATCACAAAAATGAGGTTACTGCGACACCGACGGTTGTTTTCATCGGTTCTGAACTCTGACTTCAGAGTTCAGATTGCAATTTGCAATATTAATATTGACTTTTAGGAAACTGACAAATGACAATCCACGATAGTTGACTGTAGACGTTTTTCACAGACACTTAAAAGGAATTCAAAGGGCACAATCATTGACTAATACAGATATGTATTTATAATGTAACCGGAAATAACAATAAACTTTAAGTTTTTCCTGACGGAATGACTGGACATATATATTTTTAATAACTTTCAACGTTCCATTTCCCTATAATCATTAGATAATGCTTTGATATTATATAAGGCGTTTGTAAACTCTCCTTCCTCCAAGCCTTCGCTCACGTAGTGGTGCACGAACGCCCGTTTAGCGTACATGAAGGAAAATTTCCGACATAGCTGTTCCCAGGCAATACGTATGGAAGATGAATTGGAAACCATTGCTACAGCCCTTTGCAAGACGGCTAAATCACCTCCAGGAACAGCTGTAGGTGGTCGACTATTCACTCCTATCTGTAAATTACGAAAATTCTGTCTGCACACCTCTCCTATTACTTGTTAGATATTTCATTTTAGTACTTGATTTACCTTAAACCCCGTCGGTGACCATGGAACGAACTTAATCGACCGCAAACTTTTGATCTGGTTAATGGCGGTATTGATATCGTTCGGATTGACGTCGCCTCGGAACAACAAGCAGCATGCCATGTAGCTCCCTTTCCTCGGGTCGCATTTCACCATTTGGTTGTTTGGCTCAAAACAAAACATCATCAGCTGCTGCGTGGACATAGTTTCGTGACGCGCTCTCGACGGTGGCACGAATGGAGCAAACGTAACCAGAGGAAAATGAATCCTCGGGTACGGTATTAAATTAGTCCTGAATTCTACAAGTTCCACGTTCAAAGATCCTTCGAATCTTAAGGAGGCCGTCATACAGGATATCACCTATTAGAGTTGAAATAAAAGCAATTAATCGGCCCCGGGATGCATTGTTTTAAATATATGTATAGTATCAAAGTATGGTCCGTTACCTGTGCAATGAGTCTATTTAGGTTAGTATATGTCGGGCGAGGGACTTCTAAAGAACGAGCCAGGATATCGTACAATGCTTCATTGTCAAAGATGAAACAGACATCTTCTGTATTCATACAGGCGTGCGATGTTAATACTGCATTATAAGGTTCGACAATAACGGGCGATACTTTTGGAGCAGGATAAATTGCGAATTCTATTTTTGATAACTTTCCGTATTCCCTAGCGATGTTTTCTAATAGGAGCGCTGTGAATCCCGACCCGGTTCCTCCTCCGAAAGAGCGAAATACTATGAACCCTTGTAGATGATGACAGTCTTCAGCCGCCAGCCGAATCCGGTTCAGGGCTACATCGATCATCTCGCGCCCGACGCCGAAGTACCCTCGAGCGAAGTTGCTGGCGGCGTCTTCTTTGCCCGTCAGCAGAGATTTCGGATTGAAAAGATGTCGATACGTACCGTTTCGAATTTCATCTATAGGTACATTACAAAAATACTGTTTAAAGTTTTTACGACTGCAATTACCGCATCTTTCGTTCGTTCATAGAGGGTTTATTTAACTAACATGTTGAAGGAGTGTAACGTACATAATCCGTCTAAATGAAATTACCTACCAATGGGCGTAGGCTCCAAATCTATCATAACCACCCTCGGCACGACTTTGCCTCCAGCAGTGCCACTGAAGAACGACGCACAGCTGTCCTCATGTTCGCTAAATAGCATAATGCCGTCCGGTCTTATGCCATGCTCTAAACAATAGAGTTCCCAGCAGGCGTTCGCTATTTGTACTCCGGACTGACCTATGTGTATGTGTATCACTTCTTTCTGAATTCAAGAAAAATATTTAAAGGTGTTAATAAGAGTTAACCCATAAAAATATTAAATACTCTTATAACCACCTGTTTAACTACTCACTATCGTCATTATAAAAGACACATTACTAAAAATTTTGATTTATTTATATTTTTTGGAAATATTAAAATTTACCTCACATGTTTTGTAAATATTATTTTAAAAATATTTCAATATCAACTTCAAGCTGACATTGAGAGTTCAATTCAATATTTACTATTTAACCATCGTGATTCGCGAACGTTCCTCCTTCCTGTGAGTTGGCAACACCGTTGCCAAGTTGCCAACTTCAACTCTCAATGGCCAATGAAAGTAAACAGAATGATTAAATGACTTGTTTTGACTTTTCTCTTATCAGTTTCCTAACCTACGTATCTCTTTAAAACGCGATAAAGAATACCCGGCTTATTTGCTTTTGCGTTTCCGTGCAGCGTACTCGTGTTTTAGATATACGAAAATGAATTTTGCTGGAAAAGTGGTAGTCGTAACCGGCGCAAGCTCAGGCATCGGAGCCGCTACGGCCGTGTTCCTGTCGAAGCTTGGAGCTCAGTTGTCATTGACCGGGAGAAATGTGAACAATTTGCAGAAGGTGAACGATGACTGTGCAAAGTCGACGTCTACTTTAATTATACCGGCGGACTTGACAAAGGAAGCCGACATCGAGAAGATCGTGAACAATACTGTGGATCACTTCGGCAAAGTAGACGTGTTGATTAATAATGCCGGCGTCATCGAGACGGGAACCATCGAAAATACATCTCTCGCTCAGTACGACCGCCTGATGCATACGAACGTGCGCTCCATCTATTACTTGACAATGTTGGCCGTGCCGCACTTGCTGAAAACCAAAGGCAACATCGTGAACGTGTCCAGCGTGAACGGAATCCGGTCCTTCCCCGGCGTTCTCGCCTACAACGTGTCTAAGGCTTCCGTGGATCAGTTCACCAGATGCGTGGCTTTGGAACTGGCGCCGAAGGGCGTACGCGTGAACTGTGTCAACCCCGGCGTTATTCTGACAGAGCTACAGCGTCGTGGGGGTCTGAACGATCAGCAATATGCTGCATTCCTGGAAAGGAGCAAAGAAACCCATGCTCTAGGGAGACCGGGGAATCCGGAGGAGGTGGCTTCCACTATTGCTTTCTTAGCGAGCGACTTAGCCAGCAACATTACGGGTGCAAGTGTACCTGTTGATGGTGGTCGCCATGCCATGTGTCCTCGGTAAATTGTTACTTATGAAATTTTATACTGAACCTAGATGTAAGCTTAATCTTTGTACTTTGAAGGCATTTACACCGTTTTGTTACATTTATAAAGAACCAATAAAATTGTTAATGTTTATTATTGTATTTAATAATTTAAAATGTCCTCTTAAAGAATGAAGAGCATATTTTCATGAGCAAACGGAGGCAGGTATCAATCAAAGGTTATAGTAATAAAAAGAAGCTGAATGTAACTTTACATAAATTTATTGACATTTAATCTAAACTCAACAAAATTATCACATAGACAGCGTCAAGGTTTCAAAACAGTGATAAAGTTGCTTTCTTAAACAATATTTACATTCACTCAATTTATTTAATTTAAATGTACATGTTCTAGCAGATGTACGTTCGATTTTGATGAGTAATGCAAACTGGGCGAGGGAGCCCTCCGTAACACATTATGCGGCTGTAATGAGCTGATAGTTATCTCAAATTACACTTTCCGTTCTTCAGGAAGCCATCTCAAATGACTTGATGATCGGAGCCCGTCTCGACTTACGTTGCAGTTACTGAACACAACCTTACATTGAATAGTCTTGTGCCCGCCATTCTTCTTTCCAGTTCAAAATAAGTACCAGTTATTTTAAACAACAGTTGTAAATATGACTAATAATCTGCTTTACCTCGGGACGGTACTTAAGTTCCAATATATAGTTATGACATTGCGACTTGAGTCGCGTCTCATAATGCATTGGTTCTTGTCGATTGCAGAAACTATTTATATGGTGAAATTCGTAATAATAAATCGGCGACGGGCGGGGGGAGGATGTCATGTGTTGCACAGCCGTGTTGCGGGGCCAATGGCCATAGGAAGTTGCAATGGCCACGCGGAAACGCGCAACATCTGAGCATTTCAACTCGGCGTGCATCGATGCGTCGCGTCGCATCGGGGACGATTGCAATAAATAACTAAGCGCTAATTTACTTCTAAATACTAAGAATGTCTTAGACGTAACAATTCAAATGTCGTTAAACCTAGTTAGTCAGTGTCCTATTTTAACTGAGATATTGAACAGTTTGGCGACATGAACCACTCGAGGCTCGGTTTCGGCAATCACTTAACGGAGAAGAGTCGGCTGAGCGAGAGAGTCAGGGCAAGAGCAGGCGGTCGGCGGGGACGGCCGCGAACAGCTTCTTGGCTTCGTGGACGCAGGCGGCGATGATCGTCTCGAAGGCGACCGGGGCGATGTCTCTGATCACCGGCTCCCAGTTCTCGTTGATCACTTTTTGAATTGTCGCCGCTGCGGAACGAACAGTTTAAGAGATACACACGTGCACCTCGCGCTTCGTAAGGGAATTCTTTCCGACGACGCGCGATGGCGATTGCGTAAACTATCTCGAGATATAACATTGAACTTTCAGTTTAATCGAGCGGCCGAGATCACGTTACGAAATTCCGCTCGTTTGTCCACACTCAAAAGGACGACAATGTACGAGGCAACATTGTAACAAGTCTTGTTCGCAAAAAGACTCATTGGAGTTGTGAATAAATGGTCATGGCGGAGTATGCGAAACAAAGTTGTGAAGCATGATGTCGGTTAGATAATGCCTTTTTTATGGAGGTTTGAAAACATGGACTTATGTTACGCGATCATAGATGTTTGCGCGACAAATTAGACACCCGCGATGCTGTTAGCGAAGCGGAAGCGGAAAGCGAGCGCTGGGCCACTCGACAATGAAGTGTGCGAATGAGTGGGATCTATCCGCACCGTTAGGCCGCGAGGAGGTGTGACGCCGGGACAGACTGGAAAAACTTTTCAACTTCATCCACACATTTCTCAATTATCTGATCGATGGCCGGCGGCGCTATGTCTTCCATTATCAGTCGCCAGTTTTGATTCGCGAATCCTACCGTCGTGGCCGCTGAAAATGTTTTTGCAAAACAGTTCTTATTATTATTAGTTTGCAGGCGTGGGCCTTCGGGTGAACTGTGAAGTTAGAGGTGGATATCGCTCGTGACCTTACCCAGCTCCTTGTTGCCGTTGAAGAGGTTGGTGAACTTGAACTGCGCGTGGTCCATCTTGTAGGAGTCCTTGTAACCGGTGACGGTCCAGAAGCCGTCCACGGTCTTGTAGTCGTACTTGATGACGATGTTCAGGTTGGCTGCGGATCAGAGAGTCCGTTTACTGCACCGTCCGATCAGCCAGTGGCCACTCGCGCCCCAATCCCTATCGCCTACTCACTGATTTTGATCTTGGCCTGCCCGTTGCCTCTGATGGGCAGGATGAGCACCTGCCCGTTCATGTCGTAGTGCGCCTTCAGCGTGACGTTCGCCGTGAAGTCCAGGATCGCCTTGCCGTGCGTTGTGTCCATCCTGCTCAACGTGATCGTATAAATATAATTATAATACGGCCAATGTGGATTGCAGGCGAGATGCTAAACTTACTTGAAAGAATTAACTCGAAAGTCTCCGAGGCCGGTGACGACTGTGTCGTCGAAGGTAAGCTTCAGAGCGGGGTTGTCGACGACCACCTTGCCCAGGTGCACGGGATCCAGCGAGGCGATGCCCAGCTCCGGAATGCCCTTCGCGAATTTGGCGCCTCCGGCTGCGATCACCTTCTCCACGCACTGGTTCAGGTGGGGATCGGACGCCGAGCAGGCTCTCAGGAAGGGCGCTGTGTTCGAAAGATCGTTTGAATCGATTATGCTCACGTCAGCTCACGGACTTCTATTGGGAAGGAGTTCAGATAGTGGGGTTCAGGCTGATTCATAATGAAACCGATTTTAAATTAATTTAATCGCTCTTCGTCGTTATTTCACACACGGCGGTATTCGTTCAAAAATAAAAGCAATTTGACCTCTCATAGCGGTGCGGAACGTTTTTCTCGAAAATTATGTTAACAAGAAAAAGGCCTGACCCCGAGCGACTCGCACGTGAGGGCGATCCTACTCAAAGTCCTTTCAGAGTTCCTCACGTGTCGAATTAATGCTGCGAGCGATAAGCGGAGTGCAAATGTTTACCCGCACACTTGCGTCACGCTGATCAAAATAGTTGTTGTGCCATCGCAACGTTTCACACTATCGCGGTTGACTTTAGCCCACTCATGCGTAGATCGCTACCTACAGTGGGAGCGGAGTACTATTAGTCTTCTATGATCGAGCAGGCCGCTTTCTAGGAGAGCCTGCTACCTTAGATATTAAGTGACCTTGATCTTTGATGTTACATATTATGAATAGACTTAATAACAATAATCTGATGTATGTTAAACTGTACTTTGAAGTAGAAAAATGGTTTGAAAAGTTTCACAAGCACTTTTAAGCATAGCTTTGAAAACAGATCGAGAGGTTATGGCCGCCGGTGTCCTGCGCCTGGCTGGCGGGAGGGCCGGAGGTGACATTCACGCGCCTCGCAACCAGTGCAGAGGCGTTTCTTCATCACGTCGGAATTTATCGCGCACGTTACAAAACCGCTCGTATGAAAGTAACGACCTTTCGGCTCACGTTTTCAATCGAGATATTAATATTAATACATCCAACGCGAAACGATCCTCTAACCGGCGACCCTCGTGCGGAAGCACAAGGATTCATGCAACACCTGCCATAAAGAGGGCGAAGTCCGACAAGGGAAGGCGGCGCCGAGAGCGGAGCGCGTTTATGTCTTTCACTGGCTGACGATAAACTAGCATTTGTCAACTATATCACTTCAAATTTAAATTCAAATATCGACTCGTTTTAAAAATTAACGCACTTGAACTCTTCACTCCACAACTGATATCAGATTATTGTATGGTAGTCCTCGGTCCCTCCGTCCCTCCTCGGATTAGATTCGTGCCCGTTAATTAGAGGCGCATCCTCGTGTAGATAATAAAAGGATAGTACTCACGCAGAGTGCCGGCCGAGGCGCAAGAAGCGGCGAGAGCCACCAACACGCAGGAGAGCACCCGAGGCATGGTGTAGACGGGTGGAGCACGAGTGTGCCGGCTCGCGGAGCCCCCGCCGTTATATAGCCGGCGTCGCCGCGGCCGCCGGCCGAGCGCCCCTGCGCCCGACTCGTCCGGTTCCATCGTTCACAACGAATATTGTTAATGAAAGCATTCGGCGACCGCTGCTACAAACGGTGAACCCACCTCAGCGTTGCCTGATGTACATTTGCAAATGCCCGTCGAGCGCTGAAGAGCCCCGTCCGTCCCCATCTGCGCCAACGTTTTGCAAGCGCTCCGGCGGCCGCCAATTAAGCGTCGAAGGCCTTCGGAGAAGCAAGTGTGGCGCTGGCGCAGGCCGCTCGGGCGACGTCTGCATACGGTTTCATTATACTCGAATCATACAATGACAACGCGCAGTGCGGTGTCCATCGCCATTGGCTCAGGCCGCCACTTCAAATATGTTTGTTTGTTCGGCGAACGCGAATACCGCGATGTACATACGTTGAAGCCTTGCGAGAGACGATATTAATAAATGCAAAATTCCGTACGTCCTAAGGCAACCGTGTTAGACTTCGTTAACACTGAACATCTGTCGTAAGTGGTCTCTGTCTCTAAGTTGTAACATAAATATACACCTAGTCAGCGACGAGGAAACGACCCGGCCGCCGAAAGAGGTAGTCGTGTGCCCCGAGCCGGAGCCCTGATCGCTTCATTACAAATGCGCATAAATAATTGTCTCTCTTCAGAATCGAAACGTGTGTCGCGCCAGGTAGAGCTTACATTATGTTCGAGTAAACAAAACGACGTGTGAATTTCAGCAGGAGGCGGCGCAAGCGCGGCTCAAAACGCCGCTTCTGCGATGTCGGCTACGTGACCACACGCACCTACACAGCAGACCTTTGGCTCGTTTTAATAACGAGTTAGCTAACGGCGTTCGCTCAATGAGATAACCGGAGGTCAGAGCGGAGCCCTTGATCCTCAGCCTCCGACGGAACGAGAGCGCGTAGTGAGCGGGCGAGGACGATCGTTCGACCGGCCTACCCTGTAGTCCTTTGCGTACATCGCGCTACTCTCAGGAGCAATGGCGACATTTAAGTGAAGACTGTACTTAATTCCCCCGAAAGCATCGATTTTTAGCAACAATAGCATTTAAGCCTTGACGGGCGCCGCGAGAGCGATTTCCCGCTTCTGTAGCGGAAGAGCAAAGATCAATGCCGCCTCGTGGGGCGAAGCACGCGCATCGCTCGCTCGGGTTCAAGATCGTTTGGTTACTGTAGAACTAGTCATAAATCACGTCGCTAAGTTTTCTCGGAACGCGACACTAAACAGAGCCATAAACCGTGACAATGGGTTCACATAGCTAACAGACAATCGCTAAACGCCCGATTTTGTCTGTTTATTTCCTTCTCGAAACACTTACGAAAAAGTTAGGCTAACATCTACATTACGGGGGATTTAAAAGCGCACACGCCCACAGTACCGCCCTCTGTCCCAGCGGCCTAACGACACGATCAGTGCCTCCGACGTTAGACAGGTGTCGCTGCATAAGATTAGATCTCGGCGTTCAATTTGGACTCGCGCAAATATGAAGGAATACTCTCAATGAAACTGTAAAAAGTCCAACCACAAAATCGTGGAATATTTTGAGACGCGACGTCTAATTGTCGATTTAAAAGCGATTAGCGGTCGCGCCGGTATTAAATGCGGGCTGATGCGGCCCGGAGCCTCTGTGCTGTCGCTGGCCTGGCTGCGAAATGGAGGTGCTCGCGCTGCTCGTCGCCGCCGTCTGCGCCTCGCTCCTTGGCAGAGCGGAGTGCAGCTTAGGTGAGTCCGATATCATCGCATCGCGCGAAGTGTTCGCTCTGTTTTGTATTTCCTCTTCGGACTTCGTATCGTCATACCCTAAAAAGTTATTACCCGCCTTCTTTGGATAATTCCGATTCACTTTATTGTTACGGAAGGCACCGGAAGCTCTCTAAAGGAAGACAGCTTTACACAATTCGGAGCCTGAAGTTGTACAGTTGTTCTGGATAAATGGGATGCGTAGCCTTTTAATTTAATTACATTTTTCCAGAGTTTTAAAGAGACTCGAATGGAGCTGACAGCAAACTACACTACGAGATGTATTCATAACATGATACTTTTACATAGGTAGGAGGTATTAGTTATTAAGTATCGACATAGTAATATACTAAGAACCGGCCACGTGATCGCGGGGAGGAAAATGCGCACGCGCGCCGCGTCCTTGGCGCTCGCGACGCCGTTGAGGCGAGCGATAGACGCGAGGGTTCTCTAACTGGACTCGATGCACTCACGAACTTAATTTTAAGCTGAGACTGAATGAAGTGTCCAGGGCCAAGCCGTTCTAATCAATAGGGCAAATAATTAAGTTCCAGTGTATATTATTGAACTGCGTTACACCCGCGAGCTACAACGCGATATTAAATAGAATAAAACCATCCGTAGCTCCGTTCATTACGGCTTGCCTCAAGGAGGATCGGGAGTGCCTGCTGGGCTCCGCGCAGATGGCGGTGCCCTACATCGCCGAAGGCGTGCCCGAGCTGGGCATGCGCTGCTTGGACCCCATGGCCGTGGACCGCGTGGCCACCAGCGAGGCGGGCCTCGACATGACCTTCAACGACACCCTCGTCCGCGGCCTGAGGAACTGCCGCGTCTTGGACCTCGAGTGAGTATACTTACTGCGTTAACGGCTGCCTATAAAAGCCTACAAGGGCCGTCGACGACTCGTCTAATCACCACCACTAGACGAACGAGTCCTCTGGCCGCCATCGCGGGCTAACGACGGAGCCTATTACATAAACTATTATTATCCTATTAATTTCCCTCGACGTCGTAATTGGACGTATTGTTTGCGATATGTTTTTTCGTTAGTCTCGTATCGCTGCTGCCGCGATTTGTGGCATCCGCTCGTTTCATGATTAAATAATGTACCCTTATGCCAAGTTGACACTCGTCTCGGTGCACGCGTCTCATTAAGGATTAGCGGAGACAACGACGCGTGACGCCCCACTCGGAGATCGAACATATTTTAATAGTTGTTTGCAAATGAAGTTAAAGGCTTTGTTTGTAAGATCAAATAAATTAATCGTTGGAGAAATCTCTATGAAACACCTGTTCAGGCGCATCGGTTCAAAGCGAACCAAGAGTACGGAAGGGCCAAATACTCGTATATTGACATACGAAGTGGACAGATTCGTTTAGTATTTATTCCAACATAAGTTGGCCTTAGACCTATATCGTGACTAATGATGAACCGAGTTCAGTCTGGGCTGGTTTTATCGGGTGCTAACGATCACAAACGTGTTTTAAATGATATCTTCACTACAAATAATAAATCTGTACATTTAATGAATGTATATCTATTGTCGGCCATTAGAGAAGAGCGATAGGAGACAAAAACTGTTTTTTACGTTACTGTCTGTCTGTACCTACGGCCTGATCATTGCACGATACGCGACTTAATTTATTAAAACAAAAGTCATCCCAATGAAATAAACACTTTGTGATGACAGGCGCGAAGACTCGCAAATCACGCTGGAGATGCAGTGCTCCGTGGTGCTGGTGGGCCACTACCGGCTCGACGGCGAGCTGCTCGTCGTCCCCATCCAGGGCGACGGCCGCTACAAGATCACCATCCGTGAGTGCCTCTAGGTGCCGACCTTCCCTTCGTCGCTCCATGATGGAACTTACCTAACCACTAACCTGTTGAGCGCAGGTGACATCGTGGTCAAGGTGACTCTACACACGGGCCTGCGCAGCGAGGGCGGCCAGAGCTACTGGAATGTGCTCAGCTGGACGCACTCCGCCCACGTGCTCACGGGCGTCGTGTTCCACTTCGAGAACCTCTTCAACGGGGACGAGAACCTCGGTGAGGGCCCGCTTAGTAGGCTAGGCTCACCAGTGAGTTGGGAGTGACGACGCCTCTGTTACAGCGCGCTCGGTGACCAACTTCGCGAACACCAACTGGCGCGACATATTCGACGAGGTGTCGCCGCCCATCGTCAAGACGATCGTCGCCCAGATCGTGCACGAGACCTCCAAGCTGTTCCGGCAGGTGCCCGTGGCCGACCTCTCCCTCGACTGAGCCCGTCGCACCGACGATACATTCTTTGAAAGCGAACTGAGTTTTATTTAAAAATAAAAAAACCGGGGACGATGCAGTAGTCATCGCGTAGAAGGAAAATGAGCAAATACTTCATCTAAAGCAATTTCCGAATCAGACTTTTAGATCCACCCAAAACAACGACATTTACATATTGTTAGTGTACGAGTTGTTTTTTCTCTGCTTCATCCGATTTTTTAGCTTTATTTAAATCTCCATACAATGAATAGCACAAAAAAGTGGATTACGAATTTTGATTAGATACATAACTCAGTCGGGAATTCGGTTATCTCCATTAAAATCTACGTTGTTTTTGATAATTTGAAGTTTTATTGCCGGTTTAATTACGTAATAATTATCCTAGACGCCAAGAAGAAAATAAAACGTGATCGTGAAATAGAAAGTTTACCTTCCCATTCTATATAAGCGTTTTCTTTCGTCTTTGTAAACTATGAATCATTCTCTCCTTATGTTTACGTTTCTTCAAAATGATTTTCGTAGCATTCGTCTCTCGCTACTTGGCTAATCCGCTACCGGTGGTCATTTACTTGGCATGTCATGGCTTAGCTCCGAATGCGACCGATTCCATTCTCGAGTCCGTAACGTGTCTGCAACACCTTTAGCATTTGCGCAGTGCAATGTCACACTCGACGGATGAATCTAATATGGAAATACAAAACATGTTGGCGAGTGGCGACAACGCGTTCGTCCTGCTCTGCGCTTAGGAAGGTCGACTCACGGTAGCTCACACTTCCACTTTTTGTGTTCGCTAGTTGTTTGGCATTCATCGAGGATTCGTCAAAGGCGACTTTTCATAAAGCGCCGTCTCGAAGCATGTCGCATTGCTCTAAAAGCCCAAAAGGTGACTTGTTACGACTAAATCCTTTCTTGCCAAAGCTCCGAATCGAGTGATTTGAATTATTAATCCGAGCGAACCGGCGCGGCGCGGCGCTGCTGACAGCGCGGTGACGTCGACGCGAGCATAAAAGTGGTCCGGAGGCTGCGCTCGGGGCAATCCGCTGGCGACATCGGAAGCATGCTGCGCATCCTGTGCACTCTCGGCCTGCTGCTCGCGGCGCGCGCCGCCTCGGGTGAGTCTCCTCGCTGATGCTTACTTTATTGCAATTTTATTGACGCCATCCGTATAGCGAAAATATTGGAGGTTAAATAAATTATTATAAAATGCGCGAAGAGGGCGATATCGCACAGTTGTAGGCGTTCCGTGTGCCTTTCGACCGCCGCAAGGGTCCAGAGACGACGGCTAAATCAGATATCGATTCAGTATCTGTATGAATGAAATATAGAAAGATAACTGCGAATCACGCTCTTCAGGGTAATTTAGTAAAAAGTTAAATTAAAATTCGTCGCCATCTATTTTAATTTATCTCAGTTAAATAAACATTTATAGCATTGGCAGCATTTTAAGACCATACCAATTTGCCTGTATTTGTATATAGTTAATGTCAGAAACAGTTCGGGAAGCAAGGTCGTGGTCATCGCGAGGTCACGGCTGGCCTCGCTTAAAGCCAATGCAATCATTTATCGCCGAGTTGAGAGTTGAGGCGACGTCGGCGTCGCGTGAAAATCGTGTTTATTAAATGACACACGACAATAATAATAATTACACCCGGCATAACACAAGTTAGCACAGCTTCCGAATCATGACAAGTTTCAAGTAATATTTCTCTTTTCTAATGGCCCATTATTGTATTTACACGCGATTTGAGACTGACAATATTATTTTAGTTGCTAATATGTAATATGGTGCATCACGGAGGATAACCTCCTTGCAATACTTTCAGCAAACCGCTCAATTAATTATGGAATTAATTTTCTATCTACTTTTTATAGCGTCATACGATTAGCTTTAAACTGCGCAATAATATTTTTGTATTGATTGGCAACGTTGCTTTCAGCGCCATTCATAAAGCCCTGCAAGAGCGGCGACTCGGCGTGCGTGCTGGCGTCGGCGCAGGCGGCCATGCCGTACTTCCTCGCGGGCATCCCCGAGCTAAACATCAAGTGCGTACTTGTTTCGAAACAGCCCTAGGCGCCTCCTACTCGACCGCCTGACATGAATGGGTACACTTGCAGGTCCGCGGACCCGATGCGCATCTCCCTCATCGAGAGCGACCAGAGCGGGCTCAAGATGCAGTTCAAGGACTCCGTCATGACCGGCCTCAAGGGCTGCTCCATCGAAAACATCAAGTAATTCTGCAACTTCTGAATAACAAAAGCAGTAAAAACATTGATGATTTTTTTCCGAAATCCATCACCGTTGACATTTTAGAGAAACCTGCGTAAGACGTGTTTTTGCATTTGAGTCGCACCTCGTGACGCAGACGATGTTTCGCCTTGTACCGAGCAACGCCTCGGACGTCGACATGGCATGACATGCTAGTTCAATTGTAGTAAGCGGAACGATTAAAGCTTATTAGATTAAGTGTGGGACTGCTGCATTATATTGTAGGAATAATTGAATTATGGGAATGGTATTTTCATTGTATCCACTTGAGCGCAGATTAGTATGAATGTGGACACGCTTCTCAGTTGCGACGTGCGTAATATCTGTGGTTATACTATGTCGCGAGACGCAGAGCGCGGCCAAGGTTGCTTTGCAGTGGCAAACGTTTTACGAGTTTGGGAATTCTACAATCGGACACTTCAATTTTATTTACATGTATACATTATTATTAGTGACGCAAATTCAAACACATGCAAGGCTTTAAGGCTTTTGTGTGGAACCCTAATTATTTTTCAAAAATGAGCCGAACAACAAACATATAAACTGGGCTTCTTTTATAAAGACGGCGTAGAGATTAATATGCATTTAAAAACGGTATGATTTTGATATAATAATATTGTTTCGTTGCAGATTTAATATTATCCCGACTTAGATCCATTTGAAATTCCAGCGCGAAGTCCTTAAAAATAATTGATTACGTGAACTGCTAGGAATATGGCCTACAACTCTATAGTCATTCCGTTCTAGGGTGGATATCGCCAAGATGAAGCAATCTATGACTGTGAAGTGCAATCTGGTGCTGAAGGGCGACTACAAGTTGTCGGGGCAATTGCTCATCCTGCCCGTCCAGGGCGAGGGGCCCTACACCATCGACATACGTGAGTCCTTCTAAAGTTTACACAAACGACCGAATCATGAGACTTAATGTATAGGCCTAGGCGCCCTTTTCAGTTTTTTAATGCACAAATTGTAAGCTTGCTCTCGGTCGCCAGGTGACATAGTGATCAAGGTGGTAACGGAGCTGAGCACGCAGCCGGGCAAGGACGGTAAGCCGCATTGGAAGGTGGACAAGTGGAAGGACTCCTACAAAGTGCTCACCGGAACTACCTTCACCTTCCAGAACCTGTTTAACGGCAACAAAGTCTTAGGTGAATTTTATTACTAGTTGCACACACACACATACTTTACTGAATGTATAATTTTAGAGTGGTAATGTTCATATTTGGCTCATTGTCTAATAAGTTTGCCGACCACTGGGCTAAAGACTAGGGAGCCTTATCGTGTACCCATCTAACTCCCTGGACGTGGCTTTTCTAGCGGAACCCGTGATAGAGTTCGCAAATAGCAATTGGAAGGACGTGATGCAAGAGATCGCGCCGCCTATCGTGCACGCGATCATCGAGCAGATCATGGAGGCTGTGGCGGCGTTCTACGAGGCGGTGCCGGTCGATGAGCTGTATATAGCCTAATAAATAAAGATTTGTTATATATATAGAGCGAGTTTACCGTGCATAGTAAAAAGTCGCTCGTCTTGTTTTCTATCGTTATCGACTATATCAGTACTCTATACGTCCATTATTTCTAATACTCTGAAATTCCTCTCCATTTATGAAAGGACCACACTGAATACGATTATACGAGTGGCTTTGC